>CAMXCT020002400.1:33308-101457 GCA_947184155.2 Cladocopium goreaui
CAATTTTACCTCAGTTTTTGGCGATCGAACCTCATTTCGTGCGAAGCAGTTCACCGGAAACACGGAAAGCACAATTTTACCTCAGTTTTTGGCGATCGAACCTCATTTCGTGCTAAACAGTTCACCGGAAACACGGAAAGCACAATTTTACCTCAGTTTTTGGCGATCGAACCTCATTTCGTGCGAAAGGGGTCACCGGAAACACGAAAATCACAATTTTACCTAGTTTTTGGCGATCGAACCTCATTTCGTGCGAAAGGGTTGCACGGGACGACTTGCAAATCGCAATTTTACCTCAGTTTTTGGCGATCGGACCTCATTTCGTGCGAAAGGGTTGCGTTTCGTGCCGTCTCGTTGGCACTGCCCCGCACCTTCAAGAGAGAAATAGAAAAGAAGGAGAGAGCAAGAGGGCAAGAGAGCAAGAGGAGAAGATGTGAAGATGTGAGGACGTGAAGATGAGAAGATGTGAGAATGTGAAGGTGTGAAGATGTGAGGATGAGAAGATGTGAAGATGAGAAGATGTGAAGATGAGAAGATGTGAAGATGTGAGGATGTGAAGATGAGAAGATGTGAAGATGTGAAGATGTGAAGATGAGAAGATATGAAGATGTGAAGATGAGAAGATGTGTGAAGATGTGAGAAGATGTGAGAAGATGTGAAGATGAGAAGATGAGAAGATGTGAAGATAAGCAGATGTGAAGATGAGAGGATGTGAAGATGTGAGGATGTGAAAATAAGAAGATGTGAAGATGTGAGGATGTCAAGATGTGAGGATGTAAGATGAGAAGATGTGAAGATGAGAAGATGTGAGGATGAGAAGATGTGAAGATGAGAAGATGTTTTACAGACCCCCACTATTGGAAGAACCCTGCGCTCAGACGCTCTCGGGAATATATGTGTGTATATATATAGTATCATGAATATATATATATATATCATGAATATATATTTATATATACATATATATATATATCATGAATATATATATATAGATATATCATGAACATATATGTATATAGATATATTTATATATCATGAATATATATATACATATATTTATATATATATCATGAATATATATATATATATATATTTATATATCACGAATATTATATATATATATATCATGAATATATATATATAATCATAATTAACTAATTATATATGTGGTATAAGATTGGGATATGACCATAATATGCTATAAACCATGAGATGAAATTGGGATATTACATAATTATACATCATTCAAATTCATCATAAATGGTTAATATTCTGTTAAACCATGATAAGACATTGTGATAGCAAATATCATATTGAATACCCCATGGGACCCCAATGAATGAATAGATTTCTGACGGTGTTTAGTATTACGGTGAAGGGATTAAGCAATATCAGCTACCAAGTGAAATGCTGTCCATGCCGGTGAAAATAATTGTTGGTGATATAACCTGATTATGCCCTATATTCTGACTTTTACTGTACCATCTGGCAATCTAAACTGGCATGCTGAAAAGTCCTCAAACTGCAATTCATGGATGATTTTCCGGATGAAAATTGTCGATTTTCCAATGCCGTGGTTTAATTCCAGAGGGTACACTTGGATAATGCTCTAAGGTTGGATCCATACAATGATAGTTCCATATTTTTCTATCTATATCTATTTTTGTAGGGTATTTAGTTTCTTATACAAGAATCAGTCCCCACAACCCCAATTAACATCAATTGACATCAATTCACATCAATAAACATCCATTAACTCCATTGCAAACACCGAGTCAATTAGATGGTTACAGTTGCATCTAATAAGCCCAAAATTCTATGTGGCAATGGCCATGGCTCCTACTTGCGCTCGGATCCGTTCCTTTTAAGCATCCCGGCCGATGGATTTATGGGGTGTCGCTGGTATGGTGGAAATGAATAAAATTAATATCAGGGGGTGATTGATAGAAATATATACTGTATATATTTATATATATATATCAAATATCCATCTATAATTCTATAGCTATACAATGATATACATATCTATCTATCTAAAATTAACCTCAGCTTGGAAAACTCTGATTGTAGCTCCTTGGCTCCCCATTGAACAAGGAATATCGATAGCCCCGGTGCTCCCTCCGAATCACTGGATTTTTGTTGTAGGATGCAATCTTTGGAACGGTTCCACAATGATCCTGGGCGTTTCAAATACATCGTATGTCTGGTTGGTGGTTTTAACCATCTTGAAAAATATGAGTCAATGGGGTTGGGATGACATCCCATATATGAAATGGAAAATAATCCCAATCATGTTTGAAACCACCAACCAGATGTAATGCATACAATTATATTGATGACTATTAATCTGGTTGGTGGTATACCTACCCCTCTGAAAAATATGAGTTCATCAGTTGGGATGATGAAATTCCCAACTGAATGGAAAGTCATAAAATTCATGTTCCAAAGCACCAACCACTGATCATCATATTCCCATTGTTGGTTTATAGCCTATTAACCACTATTAACCACTATTAACCACTATTAACCCACTACTAACCACTATTAACCACTATTGCCAATCACTATTACCAAAGGATTTTGACACATCTCCAGATCACTCCAGATCAGTCCACAAAAACCGCCTGAATGCAACTGCTACCAATCTGCATGCCATTGAGGAGCTGCCCTGCCTGACACCGTCGGATCGTCACCGATAAAAAAGGGTCGAGTCATAAGCCCGGTAGCCCAGAAAAGTTGTATGTTAATCCATCAACAAATAGAGATTTCATGGTGATAGAATGGTGTTTGAAAATATGAGTTCGTCAGTTGGGATGATTATTCCCAACTGAATGGGAAAATAAAAAAGGTTACAAACCACCAACCAGAGAACAGTGGTGAACTATTTGTCAAACTTTTTGGTGGTTACTATCGACCATTTCCAAAAGTTGAAGGCAATAGTGATGACTGGATATGGTAAACAATTTGGTTTAGTTGTTGGACGTAGTAACCGAGGAACCATCCATTCATACTTATATAAATTGGATTTTAGGAAACTATTGAACATGACCCGGATACAAAATGTCCACCCATATCAATCTATTGGTGTGACACAACTACCAAGGTGAAGCCACGGAGTTATAAGTTGGTTTATAAACCCATTAATTTTGGATACATCTACCATAAACCATAGTCAACCTAGGTAAGAACACCAACTGGATCCTATCGTAAATGCGGGACTCACCTTTTATAGATGGTATAGCCCCAGTGGCACAATGGGTGATCCATTTCCAAAAGGGGAAACGAGCCATATATCCTGATTGAATATGGATGGTTCAAAGATATTTCGTGTTATAGTAGATAGAATAGTAGATAGAATTTCAAAGATTCCATTTCTGTGTTATGATTTTTAGAAAGTGCCATGTATCTGACCATGTATCTCCAGATTCTATCCAGGATGACTAATCCACCCTCCAGAAACCGTGGTATTAGTAGAGGATCAAATCACGTTTGTGGGAACATACAGTGGCGGTGCTTATGCTTAGTCGCAACGGGGGACGTGATTACTACGAAGAATGCTCTATCTTCTCCAGGATGACTACATATATACAATTATCTATATTCATATTTGAATTTGATGGTTTGGTAGTAATTATCAACCGCAATTATCAACCATTGTTTGTTGAATAAAGCAACTTTTTCAACAACCGTAGATGGTATAAACACGTATAAACCCATTAAATCCCATTCTATTCCCATTACATCCCGTCTATTCCCTTGAGTTCCCATGGCAATCCAACGGTTTTGTTCCACGATGCAACTTCAAGTGGCCTTCGCAGCATACTCCTGATGCTTTTAACAGGGCCCGGCTGGAAATCTTGGTCCAGAAGCAAATATATGTTGGTGAAGTTGGTTACCCTAGGGTAAACTGACCATTTCTCGATATTTTCCACGGATTTCCCATGGGAATTTTCCACATCGAACTGTTAGTTTACCCTTGGGCATGTTGTTTTCGGAAGTACAACCCATCTCATATTGCTGGTTATAAAGTCATACACCCTGCAGTAATTTATAATAATTTATATGAGTTTGCGAGCTGGAAGCCATGGCCCTGGCTTAGTTCGATGATTTATATAGGATTTTTAAACATTGTGATTTTCCGAATTTCCATGGCCATGTAAAATGACCAAATGGATTTCCACATGTAGATTTTACCAACAAGAATTGATTTGGGTATGCCCAGAAATGCAGGTTCTCCCCAACAAGAATGGCGGTATAAAAAAGCAACAATAGTTGGGGATATAATGGAATATCATGAGATATAAAACCAAGAATATCACATGGGTTTGTCTTAACAACAATATTTATCGCCATCTCTATTGATGGAGAAATGATTTTCAGATCCATTGGAATTTGGAGAAATCCTATTTTCAGACGAAGGATCATGGAATTACTTTACAACCCTAAATTTAACATGGGTAACAAAGGTTTAAAGGTTCATAACAAATTATCTCTGTACAATCATACCGGTGTAAAACTGTACATTTACATACATTGATACATATTGTCTTTACCTATAGATACTATATTTGCATATATTGACTTATAGGTTATTGTTCATCTGTTTACTTTATTATAGAATAATTTGCGAATCGGAAACTGATATTTTACAACTTTGATGTCAATTGAATATCGTTAAAACTGGATCTACTATCAATCATAGCCTGAGATATATGCAGGTGTCCTAAAATTGGGGGTACCCTCAAATCATCAATCTCTCGGGGATTTTCCATTGTATTCCATCCAGCTATTGGGGTGCACCCATTCCATGGTGAATCTTTCATGTCTGTCTCCATCCTCTTTGTCTGCACTGCTACACATGTGCTGTGACGCACTGGTAGGACAAAAGTTGCGCTTGTTGAGCTTCCCACAGTGAACATGTTTGCTTTCTTCTTCTGCACACCCTTTCCCCGTAGAATCCGAGCATGGAGCTTTGTCATACCCCGGTCGCATTTCCACCCTCCAAAAGCTTTAAAATTCTATATATTTAAAAGAGGGTGATAATTGACCGTCCCACACCTGCCACACAAAACGGACTTGAAAATGTCATCCGCGGTTGACCGAAATGGATGCTTCGTAAAGCTTTCAAGACGCATAAACTTTGTTCCTCCTGAAGTATGCCTTTTAGTATCTTTTAGTGACCCATCCCAGTCTTTTCCAAAACCCTCCGCTTCCTTCTGCGCGAAGTGGACAAAGCCTCAAAGCGTTCGGCGATCGAAGGAGTCCATGTCTCCATGGTCACCGTCGTTCCAAACAAAATGGAGGATTGAACCAAGAAACATGGCGGGACATCACGTGGAAAATGGTGGAAATCATTGGAAATGCTGAAAAAAACGCTTGTTGCTGATGGGAAAATGATGCAACATGATCCAATTTGTCTATAGAATTCTATAGATGGTTATATATGTGGGTTTGAACCAGCAAGAATGGTAAATTCACCCTCAATCTCTGGCCATTGTTGATGAAAATTATAGGAACATCATTTATAAAGGACGATTTGAATGGGGGAGTTAACTAACACAGTTATGGGGCTACAAGACAACCCATTTTCTTGGATATTATACGGAACTGATGTACTGGAAAATGCATTGGGAGATCACCTATCTTGTGGAAACCATAAAGCCATAAACCATCCCCAATAGAAGTGGTTAACAATATTGGGTAGAATATCCTGATTCCTCGGGTGAATTAATTCACACACACTTGTTTAGCTATTGATTATGGGGATTGTTTGTATTCTTGTGGATCGCACACTATCGCTCATCATGTGTATATACATATATAATTATTTACATCTATATATTTACATGTAAGATAGATAGATAGATAGTGTGAACAAATTGATCCTTGTTCTGGATTATCCCTTTTGATTGTAGTACCGGTTGTGCTGGTAGTGCAGGGCAACGTCACTGCATGGCGTTCGGAGAACGGTCTTTTTCCTCGCGCATGACTTGAGCCAAATGATTGGCAGTCCATGCAAAACTGTCTACATGCTCAGCATGTGCAATGGTTGTATTACCTAGTTCCCTTTCGCACCCCCCATGCCTACGGCATCTTCGAACCGTAGGCACGAGAGTGGGAACTTTGAATTAAGTCCTTCTGCTGCTCGAATTACGCCTATGTACATAAAACTTGCCATTCGGATCCCCCTTCCCCACATACCCGTCGGGTATAATGGTTCAGGGTTCACCTACTCTTTGGCTGTCGATGCATCGGCGTTTCCTCAAGCTATACAACGCGAATTATTGCTAGCTAACATCTACTTTTCTACGTTGGCTAAGCATGCCACTCACCCGTCGGGAGAAATGGATCGCCTCGCTACCAAAGATTTATAATGCTAACTAACGAATTCACGTGCACAATGCAGAATCTCGTGCAGATTGGGAATATCAAAAGTCTTGAACCTAAGCGAATTAGTCTAGTGCCTCGCTCAGTGTCCACTCAGTTGGGTCTTTTCCTGATCATCTGTTCACAAAGACGGTAAACATCTTGTAGCCCAGTGATCATTTTGACGGATCGAAGCAATTGGTTTACTGCTCACGGCGGACTTTCTTCCATTGAGGTGCTGTTGGAGTTCTCTCCCATCCTGCCGCACGTTTCGGAGCAGCTTTCGGCGATGAAGGCTTTGCAGGCGGTGCCTTTGATGGTTCATGGGATTTCGGCATAGCCTTGCCCTTTGGTGCACTAGCCGATGAGGATGATGCTGAACCAGTGCCTTCAGGTGTCTGTGAAGGTTGCGCAGTTGGTTTAGCAAACTTAGAAGCTGCAGTATGTCCAACCGCTTTGAATACTTCACTCACCACTTCGTCGCCAAGGGTTGGAGCCATCTTCGTTTTCATCTCGGTCTTTCCCCTCTGCGCCTCGGCCTCGGCCAGCTGAATAGCATAAGCCATCTTGCTGACAAAGTTTTGAGGTAAAGGAATGCCACATTGTTGGGCTGCAAAGAGCAGTTCTACTCTCTGTTCTTTCTCCCTCAGGCTCAGATATACCGAGAAAGCTGGGAGTTCGATGCAGTTGGGGAAGCCGTGGCCGGAGCGAAAGAAGGTGTATGACTCGTGCTCCGGAAAGGTTCCTTTGAGCAGTCGTCGAAGGAAATTGCTGATGGTTACTCGCATCTCCTGTTTCCCTTGGGCATCAGCCTGCATTCGGTTCATTGGCATGAGAAAGCCTAATGACTCAGGAGTGTACCCAGCGCGTACCAGAAATTCCATCATCTTCTCATAGATCTCTAAAGTCTTGATGACAGGCATCATCATGTTTCTTGGTCGCCCTGAGTATAACTTCTCTCCTTCTGACCATGAATTCCTCTTCCCTTTCTGCTGAAAGAGTTCATCCAATTCCAGCTCCGTCGGTCGCTTGAGGTTGCCATCCTGGTCTTCTCCTGTATAAGGACAGAAGTCGTCCAGGTCCAGCCGGACTCGCTTGGTTTCCGTCATCATCTCATAGTACTCCTCTGGGGTCAGAGTGACTCTCTGTTTGTAGTAGAGCCTGAACATTGTGATGACCTTTGACATGACAGCATTGTCATACAAGTGAGCCGCGGCCTCGGAGACGTCATTGTTGATAAGTCCGTCTTCTGGCATACCCTTGCTGCCGCTCTCGAGGTTCTTGGTCCATGCTGGAAGTTTGGAAGAGGATTCATCTTCAGGTTCGACTTCCATTTCATCTTCGTCTTCTTCAACGATTTCGTCGTCTTCCTGTTGGGCTTCCTCCTCCTGATCCATTTCTTCATCATCGCCTTCGTTGTAGTCGACCTCGTCGGGATTGAAGCCATAGTCGTTGGATTCGGATACGTTTTCTTGTGCTTGATGGACCGTATCCTTGAACAACGATTCTTCTTGTCGACGAACTTCTTCATCGATCTCTTTCTTCGTGGCCTCATCTTCATCGTCTTCAGGAGCTTGTAGCCGATAGGGACGGATTCCACAACTTTCCAGTTCCGTCCAGCAAACTAGACACACTGCTAGTTTTGTCGGCGTCTCATTGAGACAGTGAGGACAATGGCGGCAACCTGATGTTTGCACCCTTTTGCGTTCGACTATGTAGTCAATCAGCTTGATGCGGGCCAGGTATTGTTCTTGTCCGCCAGGCTTGATGAGGTCGTTCTTGAATTGGTTGACGATGTTCATGGCATCCATGGCGGTTTCGTCAAACGGTTGATCTTCGGCGTCGATGCATTGACTTGCAACCCTCAAGATGGACTCCTTGGTGGCTACCGTTCTTGATTTGACAGTTCCAGACCGGACTACCTGGTCGTCGCCCGACGGGACGAACAACCGGAGCCATGTCTTATTGTTTTGGTCCTTTGGGTCCTGAATCCATCCTCCTTTGATTGCCGAGAACGGGATGATCTTTGGTGAGACGATCTGTCCCGAGTCAGTCAGTCGACCGCCATATTCCACCATCAAGGTCTCGGTCGGGATGAACAAGCAAATGTAGTCCCCCTTTCGCGTATCAACGCTCTTCGTGATAGTCCATGATCTATGATCCCATGGCACGTACGGGTTGAAGAACGTGAACATCCGATGACCTTCTCCAAGACCTCCTGGAATTAATCCCTGCCTCCAAATGCTTCGAAGGTTGGTCTTCTTGGTGATGTGGAAACAAACCGGTAACGACAAGATGGTGTTGGGCGCGATTGGATGTGAAAGTAATGAGGACAGCAATGAGACGTCGTCCCTTGAAGATCCTTCCTTGTGCCCCGTAGGAGCACGGACCGCCACAGGGTAGAGCAGTAGACCTTCATCAGGAATGTTCGTGTTCGCATCGACTTTGTTGTCAATGCACGTCAGGCTGGTGCGCTCGATGTCCTTGTTGATACCAAATGCCAAGACTTGTTCACGAACACGACGTCCATACCGGGCACAGTGGAACATGATCTTGAAGAGCAACGTCATGCGGTAGTTTGCCTCATCGACATTCCATGCACTCTGATCATTTGCTCTTCCTTTTGGAGCAAGGAATACATGTGGCCAGCGTGCGTACTCGTGCCTCCAGATGGACTCACATTTGAGCACCTCCTCGATGGGCACCCAGCCGGCGTCATCACATGACAGACTCTGTTGTTCTGATACCTTCCCCACGTTGTGCCGCAGGATCCTGTTTAGTGATGTACTCACCTTGTCCTCGTAGGTATTGAGTCGGTTGCCAGTCTCGAATCGGTAGTTGGCCGCATACTCTACACCGCCAAAGTAAGAGCAGTTGAAGAAATGGGCCCCCGTGGTCGGGATGATTTTCAAGAAACCATCTTGCGGCGCCTCGACTCTCTTGTAGAAGGGCTTCCTGATGTTGTTATCAGAGTAGCTTGCCATAAAGTCTGGCACTGACCAAGAGTCACCTCCTCCTCTGACAATAGCGTCTCTGACCACTTCGTTGAGGTCAACAATGTTCTGTGGTCCTAGCTTTGTAACATCACGTCCTTCTATGCAGAATCTGCCATACTCATCGAGGTCACCAACTTCAGACATAGTTCTGATGCTGTCGTACCATTGGTGTTCACCAAACCTCGATTTTGTGGGTTCATCCGTTTGCCCCGACCCATCAGTAGCACCTGAACCGTCCTTCTTGTGCTCAGGAGGCTCCATATCGACGTCATCAGATGTTGGACTATCAGCCTCGAGCGACGCTCGGACGGCCTTTAGCACCTTTCTGACTTCATCTCTCTTCTCATGTTCACATTCAAGATGGCCATGTTGGGTGCTACCACAATACAAGCACACGTTGACATCCTCAGAGACGGTGAAGAGTTTTCCCAACGCATCCAAAAGTTGTTGTTTCCCGGAATTCTCTGAGTCCCTGACCACATCGGTGGGGTCGTTCGCTGGCTCATCAGCTTCCTCCTCCCCAGGGTGAGCCGACGACTCGTCACCTGGCTTGGCATCGGCATCAGTGCCCATGCTGGCGTCACCCCCTGTGATGTTGTTCTTCCTGCGATAATGAGAGAATACCTGATCCTTCTCCCAGTCCGTGAGGCAGCAGAAATTGGCCAGCGAATCATATCCGGGGATTGCGTGGATGAGCTTCATGACCCTTTCGGCTTCTGCAGTTTGCAGTGTGCAGTCGAAGGATCCCCGTCTCTTGTCATTGATGGTGCTCGAGGTTCGGGAGGTCGACGTAAATTGAGCCAGTGCCTTTTCCAGTCCATTGAGATACTCAGCTGGATCAACACTAGCATTGAAAACATCTACGACTCCCTTGGCCATATTGGCCACGTCCAAGACACCAAGCCAGAACTCGATGATATCTCCGGTCTTCTCGGCAGATGCACGGGAGAATCCAAAAATCTCGTTCCTCTCCTTCACCTCGGGAACGGCAACCTTCTCGAAGAAGTCTTTGTATGCGACATTTCCGCAATCCTTTGTGACTCTATAGATCAAAAGCCACTTCTTTGCAACATCATCGAAAACTCTTTCTCGATATATGCTGAATTGCTTGCCGCGTCCGTTCCGGAAAATTTCCAGAGCTTGCCTCTTCGAAATTCTGACTCCTCCCATGTGAGATAGAGATTTCATCAAGTGCTCCCCATACGCCAACGATGCATTTGAAATCAACGAAGACGCAGTAAATGTGAGCCATGTTTGGAATCCTTGATTGATGTCAACAATGTCAACACCAAGATCCTCGAATGCGACCTTCAACCTAGCTGCAAGGAGTAGTACGGACTTCCTGGCCTCCAATGTTGGGGATGAACGCTTGTAATGGTCCTGGGTGTTGGCGGAGCAATTAATGCAATGGGTTGGTCTCGACTGGCACGTCTCGACCTCATCCATCGTCTCTGCGCCTCTACAGCTTCCGCACAGGATGTCTTCGTTCTCCTTGTCAATGGTGAACCACATGCACCGATCGGAAACCACTGGTTCCAGCTCATGGGTGCCGACCACCGGTTCGACCCAACTGGTCTTGAACCTTTTGTCTTTGGTGAATCTGTTCACGGCGGTCCCAGGGCCTCGCTGGAAGATTGTGGTGTCGTCATTTGCATAGTCACCAGGGGTCATTTCGCCACCTGCGATCTTGAACGCCTCAGTTGGTCCGGTCATATCCTCCAGAACTTTGGCGATGATGCCCGATTCGTCAGGTTTGAACGCTCCCTCATTGAGAACTGATACATGTTCCCTATTCGTGGCACACATGAGGAAGACCCTTTGGCGAAATAGATTCTTCTCGATGACAGACCAAATTGCCGTCTTTCCCAAAGTCCCCTTCTTGGTTGTACTCAAAATCGAATACTGTTTTCCGAATTGCGAGTACATTGACCGCCACATCCTCTGATCCGATGTTACCAAGATCCCTTGGAGCCTCATCTTCTCAATCAGCTCCTCTGCGATCCTGGACGTAACAGAGTCCACTCCGTTGAACATGGAGTCATTGTTGATGGCGACCATCAGAGGTCTGGATGTAACTTGATCAAGATCGAGAACCCCTTTGACAAACTGATTCTTGAAGTCGTTTTCAAGCATGACACAATGAGGTGGTTTTTGTGCGTGTAGGAACTGCAATGACAACCAAAGGTGCACAGTTATCAAACCATGGTCGACGGTATCCGTGCTGAGGTACTGCTTGACTTTGTCAAGGGTGTCGAGGAATTGCTGAAGGGGTCGTTCTGCTTCAGAATCATGGATCTTAAACACCTCGACACTTTCCCATCCCATGTCAGCTAATCCCATTTGGATGCCATGCGTCCCACTTTGGGTCCCCACGCGGAACATCAGGTCGGTGATGAGGATGGTTGTTCCAGCCCTGAAATCACCTGCCAACATGTCATGATCTCTTGGACCGCTTGGTGCATCGATGATCCTGCAAGCAAGTGGGTTGGTAATCATCTTCTTGATGCGGCCAAGGTCAGATTGGTTGGCGACATTCACGTCGTGATGCCCTAGCATCATGAGCATTCCTGCAGTCGACAAATAACACCCTGTCCGCGTCAGCATGTACTTGCGGACAACGTGGCTGTAGCACCTCAGCCAGTCTTTCTCGGAGATGGTAGACGCGGTGTCCTCCGTCACGACTGCCGGATTGCAGATTCCGAAGACCATGCAAGCATATGCGGTCACTCTCCTCAAGTATTGTGCCCAAGGTGCTGAACCTGAAGTGCTGGCAGCTTGAGCTGCTGGGCCTTGGACGATTGATAGAAGAAAGTGATCCCGCTCGTCCATCCATGCTGAGGTGATGAACTCGGAGTTCCTTTGATCGGGCATTGATGAAGTTCTGAAAAGATATCCATTCGGTACCCGAGGAATCACCCAGTCCTTTCTTGCAGGAGGTGTAGATGGCCTTGCCTTCGATGGTGGAGCTTTTGGTGGTGGTGCACTCCCAGCTGCAGAGCTGTAACCATCGTGTCCACCGGCGGTGGAACTACTAGGCCCAGTCTGTTGTTGTTGCTGTTGTGCCCGCTGTGCATCGGCTTCCCTCTGTTGCTTGTCATTCATCATTCTGATAGGTGAAGGATCCCAACCTGGATGATCCGGTTGACTTGGAGGGTTTCTGCCGTCTCTCGGCATCAGCGGGATGTCCCAGCCATCAATGTGGGAGACCTCTGTGGCTCCTTGGCCCATCTGTGTGGTGGCAGTGGTCGTCACATAGTCGCGGATACAGGAAAATGTCCTGTTCCGTTTCTCCACCTCCTCAAACATGCCCTGGTCGGCCCTCTCAATGTTGTAGCCCCCCAACTCCCATAGGTCGTCGCGGAGGTCAATGGCCTGTTTCATTCTGACCAGATCAGTCTTGATGATCCCGCTCAGGTATGACATTGATTTGAAGTTTTCCAATTTTGTCATCCACTCATGTAGCATTTTGGAGATCATGAGGATGGTTTGCAAATGGACAACAGCTGCCGTCCGTTCCAAGCTGAGATCATAACTCATTGACATCCAGTCTTCCAGGACATTCTGGACGATGATGGTTTTACCCTGGCTGCTGGTCGCTCTGGCATTGTGACGTCGGAGTGCATAGCCGAGGCTGTAGCTCTCCTCGTACATGATGTTGACCAGATATTGGATGCGGTTTTCAACTTCATATGGTTCAGGTTCTTCTCTCCGCATAACTTCAAACGACCACTTCTCCCATTTTCGACGTGCGATTTCCTCGAAGTTTGTCCTCTTTCGGATTTGGTAGCAAGGACTCCCATACGGAGGATACGTCTGGTTCAATGATCCGAGGTTTGCTGGGCTAGTATTTGCGATCTTGTCGCGCAAATCTCTGACTGTGATCTCCTTGTTGATCATACTATTTTGCCCAGTATAGTGGTCTTTGAGGGTATCCCATAGTTCATCTATTCTGATTGCACACTCGAAGGTGCACAACATCTGCATGATGCTTTTCTCATCTGGATTTCTAGCGGCTCCTTCCACCAATTTCGATAGTCGGGCCCCTTTGTCAATGAAGCTGATGGCAGACATCTTCAACTCATTCTCATTGGTCACTTTTGATAACATTTTCATGAGCAACCTGATTGCATGAGTCACGAACGCCCTGCCACTTCTATCCATGACAAAAGCTAAGGCCACAACGACAGGAGGAGAAATCTTCACTCGATCCAACCATTCGTCGAGGTCCTTGTCCTTGTAACCCCTGAAGTTTGCCTCCTCATAGGTTGAGAATGGAGCAGGAAGGTTGTGCTCTTGTTTCTTCTCCTGGATGAGGGACAAAGTTGATTTCAGCAAACTAATGCCTTTGGCCGCTGAAGGGATCACAAGGTCAGTTCCAGCCATTGCGAAGACCGAAGTGAGGTATGCGGAATCCGGATCCGTCAAGGCGCACCAACGACGCAGGTAGCAGCCCGACTTCACCTTCAATCCACCTCTAACGGGATCCGGATCCGCTAATATTGATCCACGACGTGGATACAACCTCAGCTTCACCTTCACACCGCCTCGTTGGGTGATGAAGTTAATGAATAGTTGTTCATTGATGGTCTTCACGTTGGTGTTGCATTCATAGTCATTTATGATGACACATGCACACGACTTCGACTTATAGTAATCTTCCTCTTCCATAACCTTTGGTCGAAATCTCTTCCCATACACGTTGTTAATCAACATTTGATTGGTGACACCTCGAAGGATAGCTCTGACAATCTTCTCGGTATATAATTGTGTTGCACGTGTTTCTCTGCCCGCACATTGACCGTGAGTGTGTGAGCCATCACATTTCACATGCAAGTCAAAGAACTCAACCCCCCATGATACGATCCTCCACGGTTTCTTGATTGCGGTCCCAACATCTTTGAATTGTGACTTCAAACCATACATGCATCCATCAAAGTCATGCACAGTCGATTGGGTCCCATTGATCAGAAACTTCATTCTCTCATCATTCCAATAGTCGCATCCCCGAGGTAGTTCCAACAATGCCATTGCATGCAAAACATGTACACGTTGCAGACACAATGTGAACTCCTCCCATAGCTCCCAATATAGAAGTGCTTTCATTCTGATGTTGTGCGCTGTGACCTCACTCACATTTTTGTTTAACCGATTCCACGGTGAACCACCGGTGCAAGGTCCCGCAAAGAACACGCAGTCACTAGGACCCCTGATGCAACGTCTCCATTTTGCCCTTCCGTAGTTGGACATGAGGTTGTCATCTTCGGTAATCGTGACCACATGCATCATCTTAAACCGACTCTGTTTGTGAATCTTTGTAATGATGCTTTGCGTTTCGGCACACATGAGGAGCAAGCATGGGGTATCATCCTTCATCTCATAGACGTTGAGAGATATGGTAACGTCATTGAGTATTTTCCCGAGAAAATCAGCATAGGACTGCTTGAAGTGATACGTCAGAATCTTCCCATTCTTTCGATGTAGATTCATCTGAATATCCCAATCATTTTGTTTTCTGGTCTCATGCTTCAACTTGTAATGATGGGCTATAAACATGTCATCCAACGGAATGATTTTCATGTTCCCATCAAGGATACAGGTGACCACAGTGTCCTGGCACGATGCCCTGTCCTCCACGTCAGACCCGTTGTCCATCACATCTTTGATGTCTGCATTGGATATGATCTTGAAGGTAGTGGTCCCCGTCCAAAATTCATTTCTCTTATTGGTCTTCTCGATGTTATTCCCCACCAATCTCCATGAGTCGTGGATCAATCTCCCACTTGACTGAAACACTTGGTTGGTTTCCCGTTCATCTCTAAACCGTCTCAGCTTACATGGCAGAAAGTCAGCCTCTTTGGGGGTAAACATCTTTCTTCTTGGTATTTTGTGCACTCTCATCAATGTTGTTTCATCCTTCCATATCCATTCATCTTGATCACGTTCATTTTTGGATATTTTCTTTCCCTTTCTTGATGACGTTGATGGGTTATAGGCTTTGTCTTTTGACACCCTACCAGCAATCACATCACCACCAGCGAATACAATTCGTTGTCGATTGGGATCTTTGTTTTCTGTGGGATATGGATCATCATCGGGGTCCCCCGTCGGAGGAAATCCAATTGGAAGACTACCCCATCCAGAACTCCCCCCATGAACAACTCGAAGGAGCGTGTTGATCACCCGAGCAGTACCACACGGAGCTGCATGAATGGTTGTGGGTTCATTTCCATGGGATTGATGACAAAATAGTTGACCTACTCCCACAGTTAACTGAGGATACTTCAGGACGTGAGTCTGACGAGTCGGCACCGCAGCAGCATGGAGCCCTTGTCGTGCTGTTGACGCCAGGTGTCCCGGTGAGACAACACCAGCTGATTGCCTAGTAATCACCGACGGTGATATACTAAATTGACACGGATGGTATTGGAAACAAGCTCGTTCTACCCATTGATCAAAACGGTCTTGTTGTTGAACAGGTGGTACTCGATCCTCAACCTTGATCCATTTGCCATGAGATAGTATCCAGGTACTTCTCAAACAATCATGAGGCAATGATACACCAGGTGGTCGCTTTCTAAAGAAAGTTGGCGTCTTAACAACCAATATGGGATCCATACCAGGTAGTTGTTGTACTTGTTCTTTACCAGAAAAACCCTTCTGATACACCTCAGGTGGTAGAATAGGTATTTCGGTATACGGAAAATTTGGAACATCTTGAGTTTTGGTTTGAAACACTTGTCGGACAGTGGTATCAACATCCGTGGTAGGTCAGACCATATCGAGCAGATCTTTCGTACCGATGTCACCAGGGTCCAACAGGTTGATGAGCATACATGCTCTTTTCCATGCTAACGGATTCTTGAAACCTTTGGTGTGAATGTCAGCGGCCATTTTCGAGGTCACCTCATACATGAGTACGTAGTTTTCCCGAGTAAAATGTTCATGGAGGGAAGTGATGGCTATGCCATGGGTCCTCTCAAGATGCCGCATAGTGGGGTTACGACCCGACCTGACTACACCGATCATGCCCTGATTGTCATCATGAAACAATAATTTGGGCGACTTTCCCGTCAGCGTTTCCCAGATGCTCATTGCGGGCAAGCCCATAGTACGGAGGGTGACATCGGCTGCAACGATTTCGGCCTCAGGCGTCGAATGGCTTACGCATCCTTGCCGTTTGCTGCCCCCGGACAAAGGAAACCGAGGGTGGTTACCCTGGATATGCATATGAGACCCTGAAGTTGATCTCAAAGACTGGGCACACCCTGCAAAATCAGCATCAGCAAATAAAGACAATGTCAATTCATTGAAGTTGTCCCCAACCCATCCGGTCATTCTTTTAGATAGGCTGGAATTCACGTAGCACATTAAGTGATACAACTTTGCATCGTCATCAATGGTCCACTTTGTTACATTCCTGGCCAGGGAATTGATGGAACGAAGCAGATCAAAACGAGCAATCCTCGCCGCGTACAGCAGCTTCATCAACACGCTAGCAGCGTGTGGCGCTAATGCACCTCTCTCAGACTCCCCAGGCGAGACGTCTTCCCCTTGGGTTCCTTGTTCATAAAACAATGGAGCGTCCGGATCAAATTCATGAGTACACCATGGACATACCTTCTTGTTCTTGGGGTTCCCGGGACATGGTGCTCTAGACTTGTGTTTCTTTGTTTCTTCAGGTAGACTTGGAGTAGATACTTGTTTCAACTTCGTATCTTTTCCAACAATGTCTAAGTACTTCTCAACTGACAGCTTCAACAATCCTTCCATGTCGTAGGTCATAGTTGAAACCGGGGTTCCATCATGAAGTTTGGTAGATCCCTTTCTCAAAATACAACCAAGGTAGAGTCCTAAGTCAGTCTCGGGCTCGATGTTGAGTTTTGATCGAAGCATCTCCCAACCCTTAGTCAGGTTCTCTTCCGGTCCTGCCAGCTTTAAGTCGTCTACATAGATGACAAGAAGTAACTTCAGTTTCTTATGAAAATACATTGAGGGCCATTCTTCTCCAACAGGAACGAAGTCGAGTTCACGAACTTTCTGATCACAGTGTTGTTCTCACATTGTTCCCGAATCGGGGTGACCATACAAAGCTTTAACCAATCTTACAACTGGTCTACGGAACTTTCGAATATCGACATTGTCTGGCCATGCATCTTCAGGTAGCTCAACCCAACATGGTGGTCCGGTTAGTTTTGCTTGAATGTATGCCTGAATGGCGTCGGCAAGTTTTACATTGTGGCCTGGAAGACACCCATAGAAATCAGCCCATCTCGATGCCTCAAAAGTAGCTGGAGAATTGCCCAAGTCCTGGAAGAAAGCAGCCTCCCAGAATTGGTTCTTCACCTGGTTACCAAGCAAGACACCTCGGCCTTTGAATTTTCTACTGGGACTTCCTGCAGGCAACTGATAGTTTTTCTCAACACAGATACCATGTACTCTGGCCATGTGAACCTCTGTCTTGTTTGCCTTTGCTTCACGAACAACGTCATCATATTCTCTAACGACACTGAAATCGTAGACTCCAGCAGCATGTTGACCCAACCATTCCTTCCTCATAGCTTTACGTGCATCATCGTTTTCCATCATTTCCTTACGACCAACAGGCCTTGCCACTGCAGTGTTGAACATCTTACTGATATTGATTCCATCACCATTTGAAGTCAGCTTTTCTCGATGATCATCACAATGATTAATGCATGGCATGCATGGAAATGGAAGGAAAACATCACTGAGGCCACGAGCGTCTTGGGGTACTTCGTTGGCGTTGTGCAATGTCGCAGCAGCCACCACCTTCCCCTGGTTGAAGTCATACACTTTGTCGTTGTTCCAAGTGGCTTTCGGTCCCTTGCCCTTCTCGATCTCAGACCATTCATCCCACTCCATCAAGAAGTCATCATCATCCGGTACGTCGGTGTCCGACAGGTCTGAATAACATGGAGCAGAGGCAGAGACCCCTCTCCCGACGGGAGAAACGGACCCTTTTCCATATTGAAAAACTTTGCCTCTTCGGATGTAGTCTTGGGACATGGCCACTCCTGAAACGTGATCGTCTTTGTTTAGCTAATTTGGAGAGTAATGCTCTATTGGCCATTTTGGAAGCAGGACGGTATGCCAAATGATAGGTACGGGACGGTTGGTACGGGTTTGGGTGCGGGTACCGGTGCGGGTACGGTACAGGTACGGTACGGGTACGGTACGGATACGATACATGGGTACGGTCGGTACGGTACATGGGTACGGTACATGGGTACGAAAACCGTACCCATGTACCGTACCGACCGTACCCGTACCATGTACCCAAATAGCGGCAGAAATAGTGGCAGATCTGCTGCTATTTCTGCCGCTATTTGGGTACATGGTACGGATTTCTGCCGCTATTTGGGTACATGGTACGGGTACGGTCGGTACGGTACATGGGTACGGTACATGGTACGAAAACCGTACCCATGTACCGTACCCATGTACCGTAGCGACCGTACCCATGTATCGTACCCGTACCGTACCCGTACCGTACCTGTACCGTACCCGCACCCGTACCCGCACCCAAACCCGTACCAACCGTCCCGTACCCATCTAAACTCCTCAGCAAGACCCCTCCGCACCATACGTCATGAACCCAATAGAAAACAGGGTTTTCATTGCTCTTGAAATTAGCTAAGTCTTCGTCGTCTTTCTTGGAGGATTTGGCTTTCTTTACTTCTTTCTCTTTCTTCTTTTCTTCTTTTCTCTTTGCTCGCTCCTCACTTTCCTTGATTTTCGCATCACTTTTCTTCTTCTCCTTCTCAGCTTCGACCTTCTTCTCTTCGGCCTTGGCAATCCCTTTTCTGACAGTCGGTGACATCTTTCTCCACTCGTCAGGGGTATACTTTGAAGGCCTTGGAGTAGTAGATATTCTGCGAAAACCACGTTCATCAATACGATATGGATGGCCGCGAGCATTGAGTTTCACCCATTCACCATCGTCATTCAGGTATACGACCCCATCTCCACCCTTTCCAACGGAGTAATGTTCAGGTCCTCCTTCTGGAATATGAAGATCTGGATGTGCTGGCTTATCGATACCTGGTGGTCCCAATCTTTCCGATATTGCATCGAAGTGCCTTTCAGCTTCCAACTCTCCATCGGTTGGTTCCCGTGGGACCTTCGACGAAGGTACACCACCACCACCATGACCATCGTCATCATCTCCACCATCATCATCATCATCATCATCCGGTGGAGGTGGCGGTAGGATTTCTGGGTTTCCTTCAAGACGATCTTTCACTTTCAATCCTTCAATGGAAACATTGATCTTTTCATACTCTAACTTACATGGGAATTCAAGGGGTTCCTTTAGCTCGACCCTTTCGGTATAGTGTGGAGTCCTCAGCTTTGCAATGGGCTTCTCCGCATCATAAGCCAAGTTCTGCTTGCTCCAATCACATAGTGCCCATACCCTGTACTTCCTCGACCAATGAAGCCCGGGGCCAATGGAGTATCCGGCGAACACGCCAGGGATTCCCATAGGGTCAAACTTGTGTTGTTGTTCTCGTTCACGTGAACCACTGGGCTTGAAGTACACGAGGGCACCGAAGGGTATCATCTTCCCTTTGAATTCTTCTCCATGAAGTTTGCACCAAGAACTTACCTCATCGTCGTTGGGCTCGATGTTGAGCAAATGGCTCACGCATCTGATGGCATACATCCAAAAGCATGGTGGAATTCCTGCCTCAAGTAGACAGGTTGTTGTTGCCACGAGGACGAATTGGTTAGTTCTCTCTGCGAGCGAGTTGTGCTTGGTCTTTCCAGCCAAAGAAGTATCCATTGGGATCTTTAGGATCTTCATTGCCTTGTCGAACTGTGGGGCATCATCGGAATATGCTTCTCGAATCTTACGACGGCCCATGAACTGTTTGACCGCCCGTATAACGGCGTCTGTGTCCTTTCTGGCAGAAGGATAAGACTGAAGCATTCCTGTATATCTATCCCTGATGACAAAGATGGTTTTGTCGTCGCCATAGTCCTGTTCAGCAATACGACGGTTGTCAACGTAGTCGAATGTGATCAGGTCCCCAAACTTCGTGAGCTTCCGCTGAAATGCACCTCTGAATGTTTTCCTGTGCTTCATCTTGGCACGCACGCAAGACTCACAGTAAGGGTTCTTATAGCGATGAGTTAGAAGGTGAACCTTCGATCGTGCTTCATTCTTCAAAGTCCCCCTCTTACTCAATCGGACTCCTCCATCTTCCTCATCAACATCAATGACATCATCGTCGTCTTCACCTCCTCCATCTTCAGGAATTTCTTCAACTTCAATTGGATGATCTTCATGGATGTCATCAGGTGCGATGCTGGGATCGTATCCGTCGTCCTCAAACTCGGCATACTCGTCAGCATAGCATGACATTTCCTCAGCATCGCCTGCATCACTTCCAACAGCCACTTCATGTTGATCATCTCTTACCTTAGCTTTCTTACGTTTCTTCATTGATCTCTTGGGTGATTTAACATTGGATCGTCCAACGGAGTCGGAAAGATCTTCAAGTTCATCCCCACTTTCTCCATCAATGACCAAAAGACCTTCACCTTCCGATGTTGAGCATCCATCATCAAGAATTGCCATGATCTTCTCTACACAAGATGATTTCAACTTGAACTTTTCTTGATCGACGCTCACATAGGGAATATAGTCTTTAACAGTCATCTCGATGAAGTTGCCAATTGGATCCAACATGAATGGAGTTCTTCCGGTCGGCCATACAAAAGAATAACCAAGATCAACGCATCGCTTTCCCATGGAGAGCACGGAGGGTGTGTCCTCCAAGATGTGAGCTTCTGCTGGTTCGCTAAATGCCTCGAACTTGATGCTTGAACGTTTGGTCGAACACGTTACCCCATTTGCTGTATGGAAGTTGACGACCTTGTCATCGTATGTTGGGAGATCCATTCTACTTATCCGTGTGGATGAAATGAGATCATGGCCACTTCCAGAATCCAATATGAATCTCTTATCTCTCTCTTCAACAGGAACAGTGATACACATTGTGTTGCCCCTTTTACCATATCGACCTTCAACATGCTGAACATAGTTTTCCACAAATACTTCCCTGGACACCTCACCGTCCTCGACGTCGAGTCTGATCAGGATGTCCATGCTAGGGCCGACTATGATTAGGACTTCATCAATGTCACCGTGTTCACCCTTCTCATCGATCAGAATAGCCATTGCTTTCCCTCGGCTCGAAGCTAACCTGCATGAATAAGACCATTGCTCATCTTTCTTTATCTGATCAGTGGGCTTGCCAACTTTACCATGACCTTTGAGGATGGTTTGGGATTTCCGGCTGCACTTCACGAAGTCCTTCTTCACGTAGGTTTGAACTTGAGTTTTCGACTCATCAAATCTGATCTTCTTCTTGATCACGTTTGATGCAACCTTATGGAACGTCCCTTCATCATCACTCCAATCATGGATAAGTGCAGGAGTAGCCTTTGAGCTTGGTGCTTCAGTGTTTGGAGCAGTGTTGAATAGATGAGGATCGTGGCGTTTGTTGCATTTGTCTCCATACCGACATTTGCCCTTAGCCCAATGCCAGCATGGTTCATCAACCTTCTTGGTCTTGTTTGCCGGAGACTGACTTCTTGGAGTTCCTGGCTTCCGACCGTTGCCTTTTGCATTCTTGTTCGCATCAAATACCTTTTGGTCGTGACTGTATTCACAATCCTTGCCTTTTCTGCATGCCTTCTTGATGAAATGGAAATGGCATGGAATCTTCTTCTTGGATCTGGGGCTGGTACTTCGGCCGTTTGATCGATCCTTCCCTTTCCCTTGACCTTTTCCTTTTCCTTTTGCATGCTGTTTAGGCTGAGGTGATGGTAGAACCGGAGCTGCATCGGCCTTGGCCTTCGCCTTGGGCGCTGCCTTCTCCTTGGGAGTAGCTTTAGGCTTTGCTTTTGGATTTGCATCCGGTGCAGCAGCAGTTGGGTTCGGAGCAGGAGCTGAAGGTTTGCCGCCGCCTGCAAAGTCTCTCGCATACTTCTCTCTGGCTGCCACATGCTTGTCCTCTCTGATTCTGGAGATGTGCCTTTCGATGACATCCAACAGGTAGCGATAATTTCGTCTTTGGTCTCCTTCCATCCATGACTCGTACTGCTTGATGTCGAACATCATAAGACTCGAATTTCGAATCTTCTTATATAGAGCGTCACGAAGCCAATCATCAGGAGGTACGTCATCCGGCATCATGTTTGATACCATCTCCATCCATTTCTCGTAGAACACTTCTAGGTTCGAGTCACCGAGATACTTCATCGATACGATGTGCTCCATGGTGAAGGATGTTTCTCGTTGACCTGGGGTTCTGAAGTGCTCCAGAATCAAAGCCAAGATTTCCCGTCCCATGACATAGGTTCCTCTTCGGCTATGACTTTGTGTTCTCAATCTCAATTTGATCGCTACATAACGGGCAACATCACCTGCTTGGGCTATCACGTTTGACAATGCGATTGACAACTTGGCGTCGATGGACTGATACCGTTGCCCCCCACTGTCATTCAACAGCTCGATGTCAGGATTAGGTCGAATAGCCGGCTGTAGCCATGCCTCCCATGCGGCTTTATCCCCGTCGTTTGCCGAAAGGACAACACTCTTGATGAGATCTGATTGCCAAACCCCAAGATTCTGTTGCTTTGGCCATGGGCTAACATAGACTTTGTCAGCCTCTCGTCTTGACATTCTTGGTACTTCTTCCGCAGTGTAAGCCGCTGTGGAGACATCATCTGCTGAATCGCGTTGTGATCCTCGAACCGATGGCAAACCAGGAGGTTCAGGAGGTGGTCCTGGACCGTTAGGCCCAAAAGGGTCCGGAGGTCCATCAGGGTCAGGCGGACCGCCCCATCCACTCGGTGGCCTGTAGTATTCCCTCTCAGTTCCGCCAGCGATCTTGTTGTCAACCTCTTTCAGTAGATCAGCGATTCTTTTGCTTGATTGAGAATGCTGTGGTTGTTGAGGAGGTAAATCATGCCCACGATAGGAATGAGCCACATTTGTCTCATAAGTCAACTCCTTGTCGATCTGCGAAACCCAGGATTTCAGAATAGCGTTTTCACAGTTAGCCTCACTCACGTCATTCTCCAGTTTGTCGATGACCAGTCTGGATGCGAGATCGGAGTTGGGAATGCCTGCCGAATAGGGAAGTGTGTCAGGACTGATCCTAGCCATAGATGTTTCAGAATCCTTGAGACTCTTTCTCAGTTCATCTAAGTGACGTTTCATGTCAACAATCTCAGAATTCTTGATGCCAATCTTTTCATCCCTATCCTGGATTTCCCCCATGAACATGCATGATCTCTCATATTGTTGAACACCACTCGCCAATTTTAATTTTCGCTCACTCTCTAGCTCAGACCTTAGAGTTCGGACCTCAGCATTGGTGAGGGACGACGCCCCTACATCCGCAACTTCAGCCAACCTTTCTTTTAACAACAAATTCTCTTGTAAGCATTCATGAACTTCATGATCTAGATCTTGAACCCTGATTTGAGCGATCTTAGCTTGATTACGTAGATCTTCAACAAGCATCTCTTCGGGGCCACGACCGTCGGTCGTAGAACCCTGAGTCAATGATCTTCGTAACTTCGTGTTCTGCAACTTGATCTCATCCTTCAATTCGCAGTTCATCTTCTGCTCGTTGGCATAGAGCTCTTCATAGTGCTCTGCCCTTGCGATCGAGTTTGCACTAGCCTGTGATTCAAGCCTCAGGTGAGATATTGCTTCGGCCTCTTGGTTCCTGTATGATGCAATTCTTTTGACGGTATCATGTTCAGTGTTTCGATGCTTCAGATCACTTTCCAATTTGGCCTGATTTGCCTCGAACACCTTCTTCCTAGACTCTCTAGTGATCTCATCAATACTGCTCTCATACAGCTCGGCCTGCTTACGAGACTGAACCAAGGCTTCACTCAATAGCTGATTTCGCTCAGATAATTCATGAACTGCAATTGATTGTTGCTGGCTAATCACTTCAAGTTGATTACTAGAGGAGGATGCCATTTCAGATCGATTACGATATTCCATGATTGAGTTCTGGAAATCATTTTGCATTTCTTGACCTTCATTGTATAGTCGATTGGCAATATCGGTGGTTAAGACATTGGTTTGATGAAGTTGTTGTAGTCTTGCCTCCGTATTACCCAGTAGTCCTTGAAGGTGATGTACTTCATCCTTGTACTCCTCCTGGATCTCCATACCACGTTGATGGATCCGTCGTGCACCATGTTCCATTAGGGCACCTCGGCGTTCAAGGTCTTGGATGCGTATTGTTGCACCTTCGTCTTCCTGAGATGCTACCATTAGTTCTGCTTGATATTCTGCAACCTCATTTGCGGAACATGACAATCTATGATTGAGTGCATTGACCTCATCAAATACATTCTGATTGTGTTCCCGAAGATACTCAGTGAATCTGATCTCGATGTCATGAATCAGTTGATCCCTGGATGCAGCATATGCTTCCATGTTGTTCAGCTGATTACGTAGGGATTGACATTGTGCCCGTAGTTCTTCTATCATGGCAATAGGTTCACTAGCCACAGAAGTATCCGTTGATCTCCTCTTAACACGACTATCCCCGGTCCTCTCACCAATTCGGTCGGTCACGGCCCTGGTGGATCTGTCCCTTGGAGTAGTACGTCCTCGAGATGGTCGATGCCCTTGGCGGACAACATCACTCCGAGCACTGTTTCGAGAAGATCTAGGTGTACTTTGGGTGGATATTCTTCGTCTGTTTGATGTGACTTGCCATCCGGACTGTGTAGTTCGGGTAGAGCGTATCCCGCCACTGTCTGCCGTGTCGCCAGGGGAAGATTGATTGACCTCCTCGACCGGCATAGCAGCGTTCTCATTGAAGGTAAACTGCGTGGTGCGCGAATCTCCGCTGCCGCCTTGCATCTTTGCGATGATGAGCTGATTGGTCCTTTGCGTCCTCAATCAATTGCTCAGACGGCCCGGCTACCAGCACGCAGGTACCACTCTCCCGGCGGGAGAAGTGAGCCCTACGGCTGATAACCTGTGAACAAATTGATCCTTGTTCTGGATTATCCCTTTTGATTGTAGTACCGGGTGTGCTGGTAGTGCAGGGCAACGTCACTGCATGGCGTTCGGAGAACGGTCTTTTTCCTCGCGCATGACTTGAGCCAAGTGATTGGCAGTCCATGCATTACTGACTACATGCTCAGCATGTGAAATGATTGTATTACCTAGTTCCCTTTCGCAAAATATCATCAAACCATCCAAGATTTCGCATGCAACCGAAGGTCCCGTTGAGTTTGGCCATGTGTTCCAGAACAATCCGGGCCTCAATGAGTCGACCCCGCACAGCCAACCAGTGGGCGCTCTCCTGAAGCCTTGCCACTGACAGCAGCCTGCGACTTGGCAACGAAGAATCACTGGTAAACATACAAAAATCTATGGGAAATCACCATTTTTAATGGGAAATCACGGGTAAACTAACAGTTTGCTTTTGAACATGGCCATTGAAATCATTGAAATAGTGAGTTTTCCCATTAATAGCATGGTAATTTCCCATAGTTTTGTTGTATACGTTTACCAGAGGGTAATCACTGAACACTCGACGTTGAATGAAGTCGAGTGGCAACGATTTTGTTCATGGAACATCATGGAACGTCGGAAAGTGATTCCGGTGTCTTGAACCCATCTGCCAACTGCAGCTAAGATGCAGCATGGCAAAGGCAGGAAATGCTGACCACAGGACCACCTGCCAATTTCAGTTGCACTTTTTTTGATCTGGTCAAAGTCAAATCATTTCTATCGAAAAATCTCCAAACATATCCAGATGATTCAGATGATGTTCATCCATGTTCAGGGTATGCATGATGCATGAAGGGTTGTGATGTTTCCATGCGCCTGCTTCCACGAGTCTTCCTTGAGCTCCGGCATGAAGATGACCATCCCAGCAGCCGCATAGGTTTCCCCCACCGCAGTGAAACTCCAGAAGACGATGAACATGAACGGCCGCCAATCACTTGGCATAATCTCTGCAATCATGGACATTGCTGGTGGTACTCCAATCCCACAAGCTATGCCATGCAGGATTCTCAAGGCCACCATGGAGGAATATCCCGAGGACATGGTCATGAAAAGACTCAGCAGGCTGATCCCCAGGTAGCCCAAAACAATGGGAAGTCGTCGACCCTTCAAATCTGCCAGGAAACCCGCCACTGAATGCCCCACGGCCAAGCCTGTGAAGGAAAAGGCATCCTGAAATACCAACAGGAAACAGCTGAGCGCCGATGTGTAAAAAGGATGCCATGACATCTACTATGACATCCATGACATCAATGGAAAGGTGGAAAATGTGGAAAATGTGGAAAATGTGGAAAATGTGGAAAATGTGGAAAATGTGGAAAATGTGGAAAATGTGGAAAACCCAAAGGCAAGTGCTGATAAGGTTCTACAAGCTTGTTGCAACCAGAGCTATGATAGAAACTTCCAGCCCCTTGCAGCCCCTTTTGCAGTCAAGTCTCCAAGCTGCCCGCTTGCCAGGTGGATAGGTGAAACTGATGCTTCAAGGAGTGGGTGATGTTGGTCATAACCTCAAGAATCTCAAGAAGATTGGTCATGATTGGTCAATCTTGTTATACTCGTTTAAAGAATCATCATCAGCGCAGAATTTCATCCTTAAACTCGGCCCAGCAACGATCATCCCAGCACCCTCGGCAAGCGGCATGCATACTAAGATGACGAATGAAATAATGTGATACCATCCAATTCCAATCTCGTTGATGATCTCTGGCAAGCGATGTGATGTAAGCATCTTCGATCCGGGTCGTCTGATTTCCAAAGTCATTTGCGATCCTGGGCTTGATGGGCTTGAAACAGTGTGTTTCACACTTTGAAATCGTTGAAACTTTGGGTTGAGAGATGTTGAGAGATGTTGAGAGGACTGTTCGAAGACTGGAAGTGACGACTGTCCTCGTCTTCGCAATGAGACCATGCTTTCTCTCGCCTGGAAGGGTCAAAATGGCAACTGCTTCTACTTTTGAAGCCCGATGCCGCGATGCCCAACTGCTCAGCTGAATCTGTCAGATGCAATACACTCTCTGGCCATAAAATGCCATGTCCCTTTCCACAGAACTGGCGAAAATCATAGGGCGCAAGGTCAAATCATGCCAAATCACAGTTTGAACACTTGCAATACACTAGGATGCACTGGAACATACTGGAACGGAAATCTACAGGCAATGCAAGGCAACCTGATATACCTGATCCAATCTAAGGATCTAAGGTGTTTTCAGGATGCTCTTGTATCAAGATTTCAGGATGTCAATATCAACAGCATTTTTTCAGCTGTGGCACAGGATAACTCTGCTCCTCTTCTGACTCCCCTTTGCAAAAAGTCTCGTACGAAAAGATTGATTTTCCTCCCCGTTCCATCGAACATTGACGAAAATCCACTGTTTTTTACTTTTCAGTCCAGACAAGTCTAGACAATCAAAGAGCAGCGACAAAACTTTCTCTATTTCCCATCTCATCTCGCCATAGATTCCACATGAGAAATCGAGAAATCGACGTGTTCGTCCCCGGTCGTCCCCCGCCTTGCTGCGAGTTTCATCTTGGCCATTCCTTGGACATGGCATGAAAATGCATGAAACATATGAAGCAGATGAATCATATGAAGCGTATTAAAATATATTAAGCCACCTATGGATCCTTGACTCTTGTATTCTAGTGATGGTGATGAATGTCCATCTGATTTCACATATCTGTAAAAGATTGCAAAAGATTCTACATTAGTGATACACCAGTCAGAGATACAGTGATATTTATATGATTACTGTTAGTTAGATACACTTTAAGTGCGGTTGTACATATATGAGCAATCTCGAAAACCCTAGGTTCACGGAAAGGACATCCACAAATTTGGGAAGGTCCCATCGCTTACCACACGCTTGTACAGTAATGATATATGGTAAACTTGGGGGTATCGCTTGCAGGAAACTGCTATTTATATATATATATAATTCACAGAAATCAACGTCCAATTTGGGTATCGCTGATGTGGATATTAGAGAAATACAATGACATAACCTTGAAAAGGGGTATCGCTAATTTGGGAAGGTCCCATCGCTTACTGTGTGTTTTAACAATTTCCATCAATTTCCATAAACCAATGTCCGTCCAATACATATTTAGTATTGCCGGGGTTTTTGCGGTGGCTCATATGATCTTTAATGATCTTTAATGACTTTCATGGCAGTGGCCTTGTGAATGATTTGTGCCGAGTTTCTCAGCCTCCATCGAGGCCATGGAGTTGACTCTACATCTCCAAACTACGACGACTGAGCCCCAAGGTGCTCTGGGTCGGAGGTCGGATGTTGGCTGAGCTGATCACATGGACATTGAGCCCAGTTTGGTTTGGGGATTCAACGGCTTCAACGGCTTCAACGGCTTCAACGGGTTGCAAGTTGGTGCAGCAAGTTCCTGATCAGAAACCAGTGAACTCAGTGAACTCAGTGTACAAAAATCGTTCACTTTTCGCTTTTTTTTCCTCATTGCGTCTTTGCAGATTTTGCTGTGCTCCGTGAGGCGCCCACCTTTGTGAAGGCACGGCCATGAAGATTGCGAACCTGTGAAATCTTTGGTGCTTCATAGCTGTTCATAGTTACTTGATGTTACTTGATGTTACTTGGTTTCAGTACCGAAACATGTTCAATCTTCAAACATGTTCAAATACTACACATCGAAATACATCTAATCTAAGGTCTTCTGCTTGAGGATCTCCACACATCTAAGGTCAGAGCGGATTCCAGAAGGATACTAACCACGAAGATCACAGCCATTACCTCAAAGTTGTCGTCGAATGCTCCATATGACCCAATGATCCCAATGATCCCAATGAGCTGTTGCATGCTGTTGCCAAAATGCCTCCAGGTTCATACAGGTTCCATATATATATGTCGCATGATTTCTGCAGTTTCGGAGTTTGAAATTTGGCTTCGAGTTTGATCCGAACATCTCCGAAATCTTCGGGCTGTCCACCCCGTGAGCTCCGCGAAGCGTTGACATTGCCAGTTCTGGCAGCAGATCGCTGTAGCACATCTTCCAAACCTCGCAGCTGAAACCACTCGTTGTGTCCCGTGTGTCCATGGCAAAATGGGGTGAAAATATGTAACAACAACTACCCTTGGTGAAAACACCAGACATCCATCAATCATTCCATCATCTATACATATCTATTATACTATATTGAATATATTGATCTATATTGATCTATATTGGACCTCTTGAAATATCAACCCAACTGGATCCAAATGGATCCAATTGGGTTATTTGATGTTTGATTTTGAAGTCGAGGGAAAGGGTGTGACTCTCCAAATGGCCTGTGAGGCCTGCCACCCTTCAACTCTTAGCATGTCATGATTTTTTCGTCATGGCCGTGTGGCCAACAACAGGACACGCCATTTGCTTTCCGAAGGTGCCGCATCGATTGAAAGGGCAAAACAGGGTAAGCCACCTATCAGCAACACCTCGGGAAACGAGTTACTGTCGACGATGCTGGCGACATGTCAAATATCTTCAAATATCATCATCATACTGTCTCGCAATTCTCACATCTGTCCAAAGATCCAAGGATAACTGCAGGGATAATAAGGATATCACCACACAGGTGCCCAGGTGGAAGATCGATCCGCTGCCGCTATGGATCCTGATGGCGCCGGATCTGTCGATCTATCCATCTGTGGATCTGCTGACTGGGCCCCGCTGCAGGTTGGCCACGACGCAAAGACCGGAGAAGACCACGGGAATCCTGCGACGGTGACAGGACGTGCTGTGCCAGCTGATGTTCAAATGTTCAAATCACTCAACTTCTTCAACTGTATCAACATGTCTTAACTTGAACAAATACCAAAGATAATCAAAGATACCAAATACCATTGGCATTCTCTATGATCTCTATGTTAAGTTGCAAGTAAAGCTAAAAATGCTGCAAGAAAGTCAACGAATGGATGGAATGGGAGATAACTACTGGCATTTCCACGTCAAGCTTCGCCACTCGCAGAACGAAGGGGAAGCTCCAAAGGGTCGGCCTAGAGCCAAGAAGAAATCCTGATATATAGATGAATATATAGAATTATATAGATGAACGATGAATATAGATGAATACAGAATGTGCACTGTAGACCATGTTTGCTTTGTGCTTTGCTGTCTACCTCTGTCAAAAATCCGTAAGGTTCAAAAAATGTCAATTGGGGGTACCATAGTGTAAGTCAAATTTAGTCATCAACGACGGGTATACAACGAGTTTGACCATAGCCAGGACTTGAGAAAAGTGAAGCTGAAGTTTTCATCCAAACTAGGGCTCTGTGCAGCAAGGTGCAGTAATAGGACTTTGCCTCAAAATGTCGAATTCATGTTGGATACCCTCTGGTAAACTAACATAACTATGGAAATCACCATGTTTAATGGGAAAACTCACTATAAATGGTCATTTTCAATAGCTATGTTAAATTACCAGAGGATATCTATTGCAACCGCTGAAATTGTCTGTGCACTGAGGCTTCAGCCGCATTGGGATCACCAAAATCGAAAACTGCATCCACCGCTAACCTAGGAACAACACTTGGAACACCTGCCGTGCATGATTTGAGATCAAAAAAATATCAAAAGATCTGGGCAAACTGCATCAAAATGCACAAAAAAAAACTGCCGTTCTGCTCATGGTACCATCCATGGCTAACCCGTTGAGGGCAAGGGATGGCTTCGGGACAGCTTCGCCGTGCCCGCCGTTCCGCCGTTCCGCCGTTCCGCCCTGAGCTGCTGACATTCCAAGCAAGGCGCCAATGCCCATGATCGACCATGGAGCCATGATGGAATCGGTGGAATCGGTGGAATCAAACCACCATCGCTTCAGTTCATATCATACTCATCTTCCAAACTCATATCATACTCATCTCTCAATTTGAGTTTGCCTCAAAGCTTTCTGAGTTCATCGCAACTGAAGGCAAAAGCTGAGTGACACTACAAGTCTCTAGAGGTGCCGCTGTAATGAGATTGTAAGATGTGTAAGCGCGCATCAAGAGTGGTTTGAGCAACAAGAGGCTGCCCTTCAAATTCAAAGATCAATGAATTATATGACTTGTCAATAGACCTCATATCTTTTTTTGGAGAAGAAACTGAATATTAATGGCGTTTCTTCTGCTTTGAGTTGTTTCTTTTCATTACACAGAGGGAGGACCGATTGGGACAAGTGTGAATTGCACGAATTCCATTTGGGACAGCCCTGTGGATTTTTGTTCACTCCGGTTTTGGCTGGGGAAATGATTCCATAAATCATTGAAAAGCATTGAGAGCGAACTTTCAGTGCTTGAAATGTTCAGTGCTTATCAGTGCTTGAGCACCTTCCTCTTTGCACCATCTGTGGCCTTTTTTTTCAACTCTTGTCCAACGTTTTTCGTGATTTCAACTCTGTTTCAGCGGATTCAATGTCGCCGGGAGGCGAAACCAGAGTTCTCACCTGGCATGGCCCGCAATTCAAATCTCGAGATTTGAGATGTCATAGAGCCCACAAAGAAAAGTACAGAGCACAGAAAAGCTCAAAGCAATACAATACGAAACAGTACAAATCTCCAACTTTTCATCATTTTCCATCATTTTCCATCATTTTCCATGTTTTTTTCCATCGCACCTCATTGCACCTCATTGCCCAGAGACCTTGAAACTGCGAATTTGTTGAACCGAGGATGCCCAGTTTGCCCAGTCTGAACCGAGGATGCCACGGCCATGGGCCTCGGCGGAGGGGGTGGCCAAGACTGACCTCAGTGCTTCTCAGAGGGCTGGGAAAACCATAAGGAAAAGCATGAGGAAAGGAAAACTCTATGGAAAACTATGTGGAAACGGTGAGATCTGGAAAGAACACTCATTGTTGCTATTGAGTTTGGGCTAGAGTTGTCGATGGGTCCCTGAGGTCATGGTTTGGGTCAAAACAAAATCCGTTCCAATAGCACAAGCATCACGATCATCTCTGAGTTCAACATGGAATCCAAGAATTGGTTGGATATTACGGATGATATTTGATGATATATATGAGATATTGGATATCTCATGATATATCATTATATATCAATATATCAAATGGATATCTATTGAATAATTGGATATCCAACCAATCTATGTTTATATATATAATATTATATATATATGTTATTTATGGATATTTTAGGAACGGAGCATCTTTTTGAATTTTTATTGCACCGAGCCACGTTGATCGGGCCGCACCGCGGCTGGGCGAATTTTGGGAATCACATAGCCGGAGGGCGCCACTCCCAGAATGCCTGAGTTACTGGGAGCACCTGACGCTGGAGATAGCTGGACAACAACTGCATCAACTGCCCTCAAGTTGTCCCTATCAAGCCGAATCAAGCCCAATCTCCAAGAACAACCCTTTAGAAATTAAGGCTTAATTAAGGTTGACAAGTTGTTTTTGTAGTTTTTGCTCATCGTATTCTTGGAATCCCACGTTTCTTGTAATTGATTTTGGAATATCGGTTTGATATCGTTTCGTTGTCGAGTCTATCCCGTTTCACTCCTATTTCATCCTTCCAAAATCTCGTGAAATCTCATGAAATCACACATTTCACTCAAAAACTTCCAGAAATTAGAAAATCTTTCGCATTTCATGGAGATTTCATGGAGATTTCATGGATCACGGCATCATGGATGGCCTGCCGCAGCTGCCGCATTGTTCTTCGGTGGCGGTCGCACCACCACGGGGGGCGGCCGTAGCAGCGACTTCGGCACCGGCGACGGCAGCGACGGCGGCGACGGCGGCGCTGCCGGGCGCTTGGGCGGCGTGGTGGGCGCGGACTTTGGAGGTGTCACCGGGGCCTCCAAGATCTCCTCTTCCACCATGACCTGCAACGGTCCAGAAACATCAACATCATAAACATCATAAACATATATACATATAAACATATATCATTATATTATATTAAATTATATTATATTATATTACATTATATTACATTATATTACATTATATTACATTATATTACATTATATTATATTATATTACATTGTATTACATTATATTACATTACATTATATGATATTATATTATATTACATTGTATTACATTATATTACATTATATTATATTATATTACATTATATTACATTATATTATATTATATATATATGTTAATAAGATGAGAATATACATGAACAAATGTACTAATAGCCTAATAGCTATATAATATGATCATGTATGTATCGATATGTATTGCAAATTATTCTGTAATAGCTATATGTATTGGGTAACACATATATTTCGAAGGGTTGCCAAAAGTTGTGAATTTGGGGAAATCGACGAGACCAAACAAGCATACTGCAAATGTAAATTGATGTGATGACATGGTGTAATGCATGTGGCATTTCAAAGAAATTCAGGCTATGGTTTAGCTATCCATCCTGTGTGGTTTATAGTCGAGAAAATTGGAGAATATTAATTGTAAATATAAAAAAACTGCTCAAACATGTGATTACATATTTTTAGTATGGTATCATAATGTATTATATATATATAGAGATTCATATAGTTACTCCTATGTTACTCCTATGTTACTCGTATACACGGCAGATCACGGCAGTTCTGGCGTTTTTCGCCATATTTTTGGAGCACAGCCTCTTCGAACTCGTCTCCGTTGTCCTGATGCAAAAAGTTTGCTCATCTTTACCCCATGACCTTTCCTGGAGTATCATCCTGTATCATCCTGGGTTTTCCATGGAGTTTCCATGGAGTTTCCATGGAGTTTCCGGGTTGGTGTTTGAAAACCCCTCGGATGTTGGATTTTGATCGCTGAGGTCCTCTTCTTTAATCTCCTCGTGCTCATCAGCCTGTTCCTCCAAGTCATGAAAATTTAAGAAACATCGTAAAACAAAGGCCATTCACACAACTGGATACAATTTGGGCCATTCATGAATTCAGTGGACACTTCGAATACTACTTCGAATACTACGTCGAATGTCTTCGAATGTCTTTGCCTTTGAAGTGCCTTTGTACAAAATCATTGGCAACTTCGTTGGAAATTCACGGAGTCATAAGAGTCATATAGTCATATGTCGAAATGGAGACACTGATATGACCGCCTGGCCAATTCGGCCAATATTCGGCCAATTCCCATGGCCATCGCTTGCCATCGCCCATCCGCCTCGTTGAAATCCGGGAACTCCTGTTGCTCCGTGTACTCCGTGTACTCCGTGTACTCCGTGTGCTCCGTGGACTTGGAGTGCCACGATTGCCACTGTGGCTTCGACAGAACTCCCTGACAGATCTGACAGATCTGACAGGCTGTCCGAGGCTTTCATGGCTTTCATGGCATCCAACGTGTCTCGGAGTGTATCGGATACAAAGAGATACAAAGTAATGACAAAGTAATGATAGATCATGTTTGATCATGTTTGATATGCAGCAAACTCCGACAGTTGAAAGGTTTCTGAATCTGAAAACCACGTAACTTTTCGCATTTTTTCGCACCTGCCAAATCTTTTCCATGCCAATGTCGTCCTCCTCAAAGTGCTCTTGGGAAACAAAAGTCTCCTCCCACTCTTCTTCTTCCAATCGCAGCTCGCCTTCCATCTCTGGAAGATCCTCCTGAGCAAACATCACCCCATAGAACCTGCTTTCGCAACGCTAAAAGACTGACAGGTATACTGCTAGGTATTCTGATATAGGTATGTTGTAGGTATACTGATAGGCACTGATAGGATCTGATAGGTAGTGATGGGTACTGATCGCTGGTAGAATAACTTTGTGAACAAAAGAATAGAAAATTCAAAAAAAAACAGCAAGGTCGAGCACAGTGCCTGCCATTCTTCATCGACCTGGAGAAACCCGGTGTGAGTGCCAAGTCGAGAACTGCATGAAGAAGTGCACTCGCTCACACTTTTAAACAGGCAAGTTTCGCTAATGATAGATTTGTTGTGATTTGTCCAACTTTGCAAAAAGACGTCAAACATCATTGTCCCCTAAAATGGCGGTCGCCGTAGATCTCATTGCAGGAAAGCGATAGAGGGACCAAGGTGTGACAGTCAGAATCTAAACTCCAGAAATCCTTGTCCGACAGTCTGTCCTCAACTTGGCGGTCAAGGAACAACGGAAATGCTGAACCGGAAACCGTTTCGGATACCGTTTCGGATACCGTTTCGGATGCCGTTTCGGATGCCGTTTCGGATGTGGATTTCGCCGCCTCGGATTCTCCTTCTTCGCCTTCCTCCAGCGGTTCCATCTGCAGTTCCTGCGAGATATCCACAACGATTCGATCGATCTACGGCGCAGTACGCTGCAGTGGCGCAGTGGCGTGCCTCAAAAGCTTGCCAGTCATGGCCCATACCTTCCTGGAGAGACAGGAGACGCTCACTACGTCTTTAATATTCTTTAATTGTATCAAAAAAGTCAAAATATCAATCATAATAATGTTCAAAATATTTCAAACACTTTGGAACATGTTCATAGCTCAACATAGCTCAACTCGCGAAGCGCCTCGTGAACCTCTTCTGTTTCGGCCTCGTCCTCAACAGAATCTCGTTGAATCTCTGACCAGCAGAATTGTTTTCTCATGAACCCCCCAGTGATGTTTGTAGAAAAATATACATTTTATCAGCACCTCACTAGAGCAAAAATATGAACCAAAGTGCCAAAGTGTACAGAAATCTACAAAACCTTCAGCTTCAAAATGACAAAATGACAAAATTACGCATTTCTGCCATGTCACACGACGTCACACGACACCGTCCCACACGGCCCCACCTGCTTGGCTGGTTGAGCTTTGGACCTGCACATAGAAACTGAAAGGCATGCTGAAATGCTGAAATCAGGTGTTTTATAGTGTTTTATTTTCTTTCCAAACATGCTGTCAACATGCGCAACATGTGTTTGAATGCCGAACGCTTTTCCACTAGAAAGTGACCGGTGAAATATGGCTCCGAGATTCCTACTTTGGCACGGGTTGGACGAAGGCAGGCATTGCCTGAAATCGAAGCAGTGACGATTCCATCCCAATATCTATGAGGTCCAAATAGGTCCAAGAACACATGCGCAATAAACTTATGTTCCGATTCACAGAAAACTGCACCTATGCTGCAACGGCTATGGACATATTCTGATTCTGGACAATTCAATCAAATACAATGTGTCGTATCAATGGTATCTTAAGATCTCTTAAGTTAGTCTTAGTCAGTCTTGAGATGTCTTTAGTATCTACTTAAGTATCTACTTAACTATCTATAGAAATTCTATAGATATATCATATAATATATATATATAGAGCATTTCTGACACGAAATCCGACTCCGACGACTCCGAGGAGTGACCTTTGGTTGTGGCTTCGTGAAGCTCGGCTCCTCCACACCCCGACCTCGAGACGGCAAGAGTCGAATTGAGCCAATTGGCTCTTTGGAACTTGTTGTTATCAAAATGTTGTGGAAAAATGCCAAAAAAAAGATGTGAACATTAACTAAATTCTTGTGAATTTGTCAAGATAACATTGATTGCACAGTGTCAAACTGTCCAACGGTCCCTGGATGGAACATAGGTGGAACATAGGTGGAACAGATTGGGCTAGATGAACATCACCATCGATTTCAATGGCAGAGAGCCACAGGGCACCACAGGGCACCACAGGCCACCATAGGTCACCAAGGCCCGGTCTTTCCCTCATTTTCCGCAAGCCGTTCTTGAAGACCAGCAAATGACCTGAAGCGAGCAAGCACTTGAATCTCTTCAAATCACTTGAAATCACTTGAATCCTAGGGAGTTGTTCGATATATTTCGATATTGCACTTGAGGCAGATCTGTACGATTTTTTTCAACATGCTGGAATGGGACGATCGCCAAAAATGGTTTGAAATGTGTCCCGCCGTCCCGCCTTGTGTTTCAAAGTCGATTTGTTCAGCCCACTCATGTTCATCCCTCGGGACACTGAGAGTCCGTGGCAAACATTGAATTCTTCGAAGTTGCAAAAAATAAGTGCAAAATGTCAATAGATTCACATAGATTCACATAGATTCGCTATCTTCTTATTTCCGCAATTATCCGTAGGTTGATGCAGGTTGCACCATTTTTGGGGGACACCATTGATCCTGAAATAACCTGCAAACATCTGCATCTTTCATCTGAGCATCTCATTGCGAAGCTTCATCAGCTCCTCAAAGCTGCCATAGGCCGTCAATGCCTCCGACACTGGCGAAGTTGCCGCAAGATGATCAAGATGCTATCAGAACCGGAACATCTTGGTCCACAGTGAATACAGAATTTATATATTATGATTGTTAATTTATTATGTTCTGTGTTTACATTATGTGTTTACATTTTTTCAGTGCAACGAGCAGCGTTCCGACAACTCGGCCGACTCACGTCAACTCACGTCGACTCAGGTCGACAGACTGTCGCCTCTTCGTAGCGCAGCATCACACCTTTGCCGTTGTCCAAGTCGCTCAGCCACAATCGCAGCTCCGTGGCAAATGTTGCGCCTCTAACGAAAACAGAAGTGTCCGAAGATGTCAGAAGAACATCAGAAAATACGTCCTTTAAAAATCACAACCGCAACATCTCTCTCAACATGATCTCAACATATCTCTTCTCTTCATATCTCTTCCAGTTCCCATTTCTCCATTTAGCATTCCAAGCTCCCAGCCACGCAGGCGCTTTGCCTCAGACTCCGAGGTCTGTGACCTGAGACGCATCCAAGTCGAGCACGTCGAGCACTGTTTCGTCACTGGATTCGTCTCCAAAGTCTCAATCTGTGTCTTTGCAGGTGACTTTTTTCGCAATGCTTACAATGGTTACACCACTTTGATCATTTTCGTGAGATTTCATCAGCTTTGTTTCATTCAATGCTAGTCAATGCTTAGCTGCTGCTTAGCTCCTTGCGGAAAAGTTCGCCTTTTTTGGGTGGGACGGATTTTCGGAAGGGGTGCTTGAACACCTCGGTGTGAACCGTCTCTTGAAGCCAGAACTTGAAACACGGCTGCACAATCAGAAAACCGTAGAAAACCGTTGAAAACCGTAGAAAACCGTAGAAAACTTATAAATCTATATATATATTTATTTGTTATTCAAATTTCATGAAAATTCACGGTTCTATATGGTTCTATAATTCCATGTAAAGTTCATGTCAGTGATCACCCAAGATCACCGTCCGGTTAGGTCACCCCCATCCTGTTACGCCTCCTTTTAGACTGTCGGACACATCCTAAGACTCTGGCTGGTTGGACCCGATCCGGGGAGCTGTGTGGGTCCCGCCGGATTTAAGGGCGGTGGTCGCCACTCCATCTGGTTATGCAACTGATCCAGGCTGCTTGGCATATTCACCGCCTTCATCACCCGGGGCGGCACTTTCACCGGCACGTGGGGCACATTCGGCACGTTCGGCAGATTCCCTCGGCCCTTCAGCAACGAGTCCGGTTGAAAGACCACGGGTCGGTGGCCGGTCAAGCCATGCGGTAGCACAGGCGGTGGTGGCGGCGGCGGCACTGACTGCCCTGGTCGAGCCTCCAAGCAGTGAAATAAGTTCGACATGAATGGAAAACAAGATGCAGCCTACGAACCCGAATGCAGTCACATAGAACACTTGTGAAACAAGTGTATAGAGTGTGGAGTGTGGAGGGTAAGTGTAGAGTGTGTGGAGTGTAACGTGTAGAGTGTGGAGTGGTGTAAAGTGTGGAGTGTAAAGTGTGGAGTGAGGAGTGTAAAGTGTAAAGTGTGGAATGTAAACTGTAGAGTGTACATTGTAGAGTGTACAGTGTAGAGTGTGGAGTGTGGAGTGTGGAGTCAGTGTGGAGTGTAGAGTGTGGAGGGCAAAGTGTAGAGGGTGGAGTGTGAACTGTGGAGTGTAAAGTGTAAAGTGTTGAGTGTGGAGTATAAAGTGTAGAGTGTGGAGTGTGGAGTGTGCAGTGTGGAGTGTGGAGTGTAGAGTGTGGAATGTAGAGTGTGGAGTGTGGAGTGTGGTGTGTAAAGTGTGGAGTGTCAAGTGGAGAGTGTAAAGTGTGGAGTGTGGAGTGTAAAGTGTGGAGTGTGGAGTGTAAAGTGTGGAGTGTGAAGTGTGAAGTGTAAAGTTTAAAGTGTGGAGTGCACAGTGCGGAGTGTAAAAGTGTGGAGTATAACGTGTAGAATGTGGAGTGTGGAGGGTAAAGTGTTAAGTAAGGAGTGTGGAGTGTAAAGTGTGGAGTGTAAAGTGTAAAGTCTACAGTGTGGAGTGTAGAGTGTAAAGTGTAGAGTGTACAGTGTAGAGTGTAGTAAAGTGTAGGGTGTAGAGTGTGGAGTGTGGAGTCTAAAGTGTAAAGTGCAAAGTGTGGATATAAAGTGTAGAGTGCGGACTGTGAAGTGTAAAGTGTAAGGTGTGGAGTGTGGAGTGTAAAGTGTACGTGCAGAGGGAAAGGTGGGGAGCGTCGTGTGTGGACTGTGGATTGTAAAGTGTAGAATCTGGAGTTTGGAGTGCGAAGTGTGGAGTGTAAGGTGTGGAGTGTGGAGTGCGGAGTGTAAAGTGCAAAGTGTGGAGTGGAAGGTGGGGAGTGCCGTGTGTGGATTGTGGAGTGTAAAGAGTAGAATCTGGAGTTTGGAGTGTGAAGTGTGCAGTGTAGCGTGTGGAGTGTGGAGTGTGGAGTGTAAAGTAGGGAGTGTGGAGTGTGAAGTGTAGAGTGTAAAGTGTCGAGTAGAAAGTGTAGAGTGTGAGGTGTAGAGTGTGGAGTGCGGAGTGCGGAGTGCGGAGTGTAAAGTGTAGAGTGTGGAGTGTTGAGTGGAAAGTGTAGATTGTGGAGTGCGGAGTGTAAAGTCAGGACTTTGGAGTGTGGAGCGTAAAGTGCGGAGTGTAAAGTGTGGAGTGAGGAGTGTTCAGTGTAAAGTGTGGAGTGTGGAGTCAGGAGTGTAAAGTGTGGAGTGTGGAGTCTGAAGTGCAAAGTGTGGAATGCCAAGTGTGGAGTGTAAAGTGTAAAGTTGAAAGCGTGGAGTGTAAAGTGTAAAGTCTGGAGTGTCAAGTGTGGAGTGAGGAGTGTAAAGTGGAAAGCGTGGAGTGTAAAGTGTAAAGTGTGGAGTGTAGAGTGTAAAGTGTAGAGTGCTGGTTAGTTGTCTCTTTGTGAACTGTTGATCAGGTGCCTTGGCTGAGACGATATGCGCGCACGATGCATGAAAAAAAAGGTTCGTTTTCCTATTGCAGAGGTTTTCACTCGTAGTCCAAGAACGTGAATACATTTGGTTTTTGAGCTGTTTGTGTCACGCATCCAGCCTGGAGCAAGTCAGGAATATCTGCCATGCAGTCACCGGAAATGATGCCGTGAAAGTCACGGCCTCTCCCATCTATCTTGAATTTGTCCCGCCAAGTTTTCACTAGACAGCCACGGGCAGCCTCTGCTCGCTGCAAACGCTCTTGTTGAGACATGGCGGCGACTTCTGCGACCAGACTTTCCGCTGGAGGACTGAACCCACTGTCACGCAGTGTTTCTGCTTCTTCTTGGCCATGCGCCGGTGGTGTCACATGCGACAGCACAGTCACCGGAGCACCCGGAAGGGCTTCGAAGCCGGTGATATCACCGCTGTCCGTCAGTTGCGCCAGCCACCGCCGGGTTGTAGATGTCGTTTCCGTCGGCGGCGGCTGCATATCTGCGGGCGGAAACATGTAGATCTTGTCAGCGTCCTTCGTGTGCAGCATCGTGGTGATGAAAGCATCAACGGTGGCTTCCGCTGTTCTGATCTTTTGAACTCTTTGCTCCTGTGACTCCTCTGTCCCGATCACTTTCACATAAATGTGATGCAACTTGTCCATCTCTTGCCCAGAGCTGTCCGACAATGCTTGCCGCTGCCTCTCCATTCGAGCCCGTCCTCGCAGAGTCAAGGAGCATCCCAGCTCAGCACAAAAGCGATCCAAGACAGCGATCACCCGGGTCTTGAACTCCTTAGCCAAAGGTATCTGATACACGATGACCTCCTTGCCCGGTGTCAACGATTCACCTTTGGCATGGTTGTCATCCAGCCAACGCTCTAGACGCACGTGGTCGCTCATGGTCCACTGGCAGGGACTGAGCCACGGCCAGGGAGTCACACTGGTAGGGAATGCCAGTTCAGCATGAAATCATTTATCGAACATGTCTTTGTGTTCTTGTGGTTTTCTGTTGCTTCGTTCTATCTGTTTACATTTGGTACTTTTTACACATCATGCAAAGTTGTTGATTCTTTTCACATTCGACTGGTGGTCATGTCATAACTACATCTCACACCTCAACCACGCTGACAGTCACCGGCGAAGCTCGTTCGTGACACAAGCATGTGCGGCTTGACATCAAGTTTTCAATGCATGGAAAGCTTGACCATCTCTACCGTTGACAGCGACACGTCGGCCGAGACTAACATGCTAAGTCCACGATGTCAATTTACACTGTCAACATCATTCACATGAAGTTGTGTATTCTGCAAACCTTTATATATACAATCCATTCGAATAACATATCAGAAGACCGAGGCAATCCAAAAACAATCGTCATCGACATCGTCGTCGTCATCGGCATCATCGTCGCTGTCAAATGTCATTCGCATCCTGAACCCACCGCAGCCATGGTCCCCACCTTTCCAAGTCCTGCCACATACAAAGTCATACAAAAGCCATATACAGCCAGCAGCTGCAAGCATCCCAGATGCAAGCTTCCCAGCGGCAAGCTGCCCAGGCGACGGAACCTGACCAACAGCTCGCTTCACAAAAAAGAATTAAGCAAGAACAGCAGCAAACGATATCAAAAGTTATACAATTGCTGTATATGAGGTTTTCATATTCGATTGCTGTGTAACGGTCAGTATTAGCTCCAAAACACAGTCGCTAGTCATTTCTCCGGGTACAGCAGTGCTGTAACCTGCAAGCGCCGCCTAATGTTCTGTCACTTCGTCATAACGACGGCCATTGAAACAAGGGGACTGATTTATGTTAAACAAAAGACCATGTTCTCGAGTTCAACAGCATCATACCAAATATGATTTTGACAAATAGGCCACGTTAACCATTCAAACAGCACTGCAGAGTCAACAAGCATTGTCCGACTCCGCCTTCTACCGGAGCATCGCAGAAATTCTGTGTCGAGTGCAGCCGTTGTAAAGTGTAGAGCGTGGAGTGTGGAGGGTAAAGTGTAGAGTGCAGTGTAGGGTGTAAAGTGTGGAGTGTAAGGTGTAGAGTGTGGAGTGGTGTAAAGTGTAAAGTGTGGAGTGTAGAGTGCAAACTGTAGAGTGTACAGTGTGGAGTCAGTGTGGAGTGTAGAGTGTGGAATGTGGAGTGTGGAGTGCAAAGTGTAGAGTGTGGAGTGTGAGCTGTGGAGTGTAAAGTGTAAAGTGTGGAGTGTAAAGTGTAGAGTGTGGAGTGTAAAGTTTAAAGTGTGGAGTGCACAGTGCGGAGTGTAAAAGTGTGGAGTGTAACGTGTAGAGTGTGGAGTGTGGAGGGTAAAAGTCTAAAGTAAGGAGTGTGGAGTGTAAAGTGTGGAGTGTAGTGTGTGGAGTGTTGACCGTAAAGTAAGGAGTGTGGAGTGCAAAGTGTAGAGTGTAAAGTGTCGAGTGGAAAGTGTAGAGTGTAAGGTGTAGAGTGTGGAGTGAAAAGTGTGAAGTGTGGAGTGTGGAGTGTAACGTGTAGAGTGTGGAGTGTACAGTGTACAGTGTGGAGTGTAAAGTGTGGAGTGAGGAGTGTAAAGTGTCCAGTGGGAAGTGTAGAGTGTGAGGTGTAGAGTGTGGAGTGCGGAGTGCGGCGTGTAAAGTGTAGAGTGTGGAGTGTTGAGTGTTGAGTGGAAAGTGTAGAGTGCAGAGTTTGGAGTATAAAGTGTAAAGTGTGGAGTGTGGAGTGAGGAGTTTAAAGTGTAGAGTGTGGAGTCTGAAGTGCAAAGTGTGGAGTGTAAAGTGCAAAGTATGGAGCGTAACGTGTAGAGTTTGGAGTGTGGAGTGTTAATTGTGGAGTGTAAACTGTGGAGTGTAAAGTGTAAAGTGTGGAGTTTAGAGTGTAGAGTGCAAAGTGTGGAGTGCACAGTGTGACGTCTAAAGGGTGGAGTGTAGAGTGTGGAGTGTGGAGGGTAAAGTGCGGATTGTAAAGTGTAAAGTGTGGAGCAAAAGTGTAAAGTGTGGGGTGTAACGTGTAGAGTGTGGAGTGTACAGTGTGGAGTGCGGAGTGTAGAGTGTGGAGTGAGGAGTGTGAAGTGTCGAGTGGAAAGTGTGGAGTGTGAGGTGTAGAGTGTGGAGTGCGGAGTGCGGAGTGTAAAGTGTGGAGTGTTGAGTGGAAAGTGTGGAGTGTGGAGTGTATAGTGTAAAGTGTAGAGTGTAAAGTGCACAGTGTGGAGTGTAAAGTGTAGAGTGTGGAGTGTCGAGTGTAAAGTGTGGAGTGTGGAGTGTGGAGTGTAAAGTGTGAAGTGTGAAGTGTGGAGTGTAGAGTGTGGAGTAGAGTGTGGAAGTGTAGAGAAGGCAATGCGACACGTGTGGAGTGCTGCGCCTGCCACGCAGAATGACGACAGAGATCGCCAAAATCATGCGCCTGCCACGAAAACTGCAACTCATTGTGTGAAAACGACATAAAATATTGCGCCTGCCACACAAAACGACTTTCGACACGTTATCAAAAGGCTGGAATGTCACAAAGTGCCGCTCCTGCCACGCAAAACGAGATGACAACCTGCTTGGAAACCGTCGAGAAGGAAAACCAGAGACTCGAGACGAGACACGTGGGAGCATCAAAACGCGCATTTCGTGCGAGACTTCCTTCAATTTTCACACTTTGTAGCCTCAAAATCGATGTTTTCCCACGAGTTTTCCTTAGAACCTGAAAATTTGATACATCAAAATCGATGTTTCGTGCGAGGCTTCCGTCAATTTTCATCACATCTCACAAAATGCCACGCCTACCACGGAAGTGCACCTTGTCGCCACCTGACGCAGCCCTGACAATTCGGTTCGCAAAAAACACCCAACACGACACGTCTAAAGTGCTGCGCCTGCCAGGCCAAATGACGACGTCCAAAGTGCTGCGCCTGCCATGAAAACTGCAACGCATCTTCTGAAAACGTTGCAAAAGTAATGCGCCTGCCACAGAAAACGGCTTTCGACACGTTACAAAAAACGTCTGAGTGTCACGAAGCGCCACGCCTGCCACGCGAAACGAAGAAACGCCACATGTGAAACCTCCAAAAGTGACCCCTTCTGCAGAACTTACCATAGGCACGGCCATATGGCCCTCACGCGGACGGTTGCGAACGGTTGCGAACGGTTGCGGACGGTTGCGGACGGTTGCGGACGGTTGCGGACGGTTGCGGACGGTTGCGGACGGTTGCGGACGGTTGGGCAACGTCGAGCGAACACACCCTCAACCCCCAGACCCCCAGAGTGAAACGGGAACCCTTGCTACGCATTCGAGAAGCTCCCATAGCCGCACCCGAGCTACGCAACCATGGCACCTCTGACGAAGCAGGCTGAGACAACGCCGATGCAGGAACAGCCGAAGAAGAAGATACTGAGCCCGTCTCTTCATCGGCCGAAGGGCGGTGTTTGCCCTGAAGCATATCACGCAGCGTGGCGTCAAAGTGACTCTCCGCTGCCGCTAGCGCTTGCAAGCGCTCATTGCTGTCAGTCAGCTTCTTCATGGGGTACAAGGAAGCCACGAGGAACTTGCGTGCATCCGACGCATCCACAAACCGGAGTCGTTTTTGCTCGTTCTGTCTTCTTCCCCGCAGCGTCACGGTGCAGCCGAACTCCGATTGGTAGCGGCGATTCAAGTGCTTCACCAAATACTTTTCATCCTTCGGAGACTCCAAGTGTACGCCGTATTGGATACACTCGGCCCATGGCTCTGAGCTCCTCCCTTTGAGGGCACCGTGCAACCAGTCGGTCAAGACGATTTTTCCTTTTTCATGTCTAGCCGCACACGGCTTTGACCTCGAGGTTTGGCGCCCCAGGCACTACTCAGCATTGCTTTGAGCAACAGAAGCAACGTCAGAGCGTTTTGAATTCACACACTTCCAAACTCAAAAACAAAGTCTCACATCGCTCAAGAGTATGACTAACTATATATATATGCTTTCTTGTCGTATGAATGAAGATAAAGCTGATCAAACCCATGCCAACACGACCATATTGCAAGACTCAAGTCGGCCGGGGACATCGCCACCAGACCACGGGCAGAATGCGTGGTCAACGACGTAAAGCTTCCCGGTGCCTCCGCAGCGACGCCAGCTTTGGCGCTCCGTAGGCAGCGCCGCGAAAAGCCACGCGATGCATGCATATCAAACATGAACAATTATATGATGCGAAAAGATTGGGGGTGTGGAGCTACATAATGAGCTTAAGATCGTGTCGATCAAGAATACATGAATGCAAGATAAAGGTGATCAAACCAAAACCAACTGGGACAGGTTTCCACAGTCAAATCGGTCGGGCACATCGCCTCCAGACCTCCACCAGAATGCTATAACGGACTGTGTTGTCAACGACAACAGAACTCCCGGTGCTTTACCCAGATCCCGTTTGAGCCTTTTGGAAGCTGCACCGGCGAGTCCTGGAGGCCAGAGGTGTCTTGAACTCGGTATGGAAACTGGGCATACAAAAGTTACAAAGCCATGTGAAACCGTCGGATGCATCATGAGATACTAAAGAGTGGGATCATCATAGTACGAATGGGATGCAATTTGCTTTTCCAATATGGTTCATGTTCATCCTCAAAAGAATAATGAAAAATTATGTGCTTGATTACAACGATGATTGTGATTAGATGTTGATGTTGATGATGGTGATGTTGTTGTTGATGATGATGATGATGATTGTGATGATGATGATGATGATGATGACTGTGATGATGATGATTATGATGATGACGATGACGATGATGATGATGATGACTGTCATGATGATGATGATTGTGATGATGATGACGATGATGATGATTGTGATGATGATGATGATGATGATGATGATGCGATGCTGATGATGATGATGATGATGCGATGCTGATGATGATGATGATGATGATGATGGTGATGATGATGACGATGATGATGATGATTGTGATGATGATGATGATGATTGTGGTGATGATGATGATGATGATGGCAGGTACACAAGCAACAGAATTCTCGTTTCATGGCCACACAAACAGTGACCGTACTAGCACCACAGCTTGCTGTCACACGTCCATCCAGCGTCTCACCAACACAACGGGGACAGCGCCGCCAGTTGTCGTGAAAAGCATCTGCATCTAATGAGGCAACATAAAAGCAACAGGTTGCTAGCTGGGCACGAAAATGCTAATGACTTTTCTGACAATCTGAAAGTGAGAGAATATTCTGTCAGAGAAAAACTGCCAGAGAAAATGTGTCGAAGAAAGTTTTCACAGGCAATGCCAACATCAATGCTACAGACGCTCTGCACCGACTGAAAGTGCCTGCACCTGTGCTAAAAATCATTCACAGTCAGTATATGTCTTCGGTAGTGCCATAGATATCCATACTTGCAAGCAGCGGCAGCACCTGGAAAGCATCTGCATACAATGATGCAACATCAGAAAAACCATGTTGCTAGCCGATTACAAACAGTCAAAAAGTTTTTGTTGCGATTGTCCGAAAATATCTCCAGTCACCGCACCCACATGGTATTCAACTGCTGCAAGTGCCCGCATGTGAGCATGCCTGCGATATTGTCACAGATATCCATACTTGCGGGCATTGGCAGGCATCTGCATGCAATGATGCTCCAAACAAATCCATAGCCATCCTGCACCGTCCATGCTCGTTGAACGATGATTGCGCATTCGTGTTCAGCACCGAAAGTCATTGCTTCCACCAAAACCAGAAATCCAGAGATCAGCTTCAGAATGTTTGAAGCTCATGTCTGCAGTCACAAGGTCACGCCCGTCTTCAACTGAAAAGCATTGCTTGCACCAAAACAAGCAACAGGCCGATCCACAATACCGACGTCCAGAGACCAGCTTCAGAATCGGAAGCGAATGTCTGTAGTCAATAAAACAGGACATCGGTGGAAGAGGATGATATTCATCTTGGTGTTTGTATGACAAACAGCAAGATGACCATGATCCTCTTCCAGCTCTGCAGCCGCAAAGACACCACTGTGCATGGACAGCAATTGCTGTCCACATACAGTGGCATCTACCACTGCACGTGGACACCACTTGTTATCCAGGTACAGTGACATCTTCAACTGCTGCAAGTGCCCACATCCTTGCATGCCTGCGATATTGTCACAGATATCCACACTTGCGGGCAGTGGCAGCAGCTGGACCGCATCTGCATGCAATGATGTTCCATCCCGCACATTCGTGTTCAGCACCGAAATCCAGAGATTCCTTTGCAGGTCGGAGCACAACGACTCACAGCAAGGATTGCTGGTCCGACTCATCGTGCTGCGACCTAAATCCACAGATTAGCTTCAAAATCGGAAGCTACCCTTGCAACAAAAAACGTCTGAATGTCACGAAGTGCCACGCCTGCCACGCGAAACGAAGAAACGCCACATGTGAAACCTCCAAAAGTGACCCCTTCTGCAGAACTTACCATAGGCACGGCCATACGTCCCTCACGCGGACGGCTGCGAACGGTTGCGGACGGTTGGGCAACGTCGAGCGAACACACCCTCAACCACCAGACCCCCAGAGTGAAACGGGAACCCTTGCTGCTACGCATTTGGGAAAAAAAAACTGAAAAACCCAGAATCTCGCCATATCTCGTCATATCTTGTCACATCTCGACATATCTCGTCACACCTTGTCCTCTGTATCTCATCATCAATCTTCAATGAAACACTTGTCACTTGTCGACGACTTTCAGCTACAAAACCTGCTGAACACAAGTTTGACCAAGGACATCAAGCATATCGAGGTTTCCTTCCCACAGTCTGGCCTTCGGAAGAACCACCTGGCCGGGTTGTTTCATGAAAAGGTGGGAGAATTCTGCGTAGAGCTCGTAGCCGCTCTTTCCGTTGGTCTTGCCGTTCTTGCCGCTGTAGCCCTGGCAGATGTCAAAAAAATTCTTGGCGCCTGAAAAATCCGAAAGCGGTGCAGACCCGCCTTGCCATGATGTCCCATAGACTATCATGTACGGGTTGGAACTTCGGACAATTTGCAAGATCACTGGTGTGTTCGACATCTTCATCTGAAGGCAAATATCTTTTTTTCCAGTATATGCATTTTCTTTGACAGATTATGTCAGAACAATAGAAACTGAAGTAATATTCGATGAGATTTTCGAGTTAGCCGATGGTTACAATAGTTACAATATAGTTCATCCTCACAACTTGTCCCCTTTCGACCTTGCCCCGGTGATGTCCACGGTGTTGTCGGTCACGGTGGTGTCGATCCCGATCCCGGTGACGATCGCGGTGCCGCTCGAGCCGTCGCCCTGTTGAAACACACATCTCAAAACGTCGCAATTCGCATGATAAAATGCGATCTAGATAAGTAAAAAAGATTGAAAAAAAGAAAAACATATGGGGCATATATAAATATATATATATAATTATATATATGATTAAATATTTCGGTTGGCTGAATTTTCCGGTGTTATTGGCGTTGCCGCACCTCCACCTCTCCTTCCGCCGTCATCGCCCTTTCCTTTTCCCTTTAGGAGGATTCGGGTGAAGGGAGCCGGCTCCTGACCGACATCCCGAGACATCCCGAAACCACCGAGACCGGAGTGAATCGAAATCCAGAGATGTTTTTAGCTACCTGCCCTGTTTCAACATGTTTCGACATATTTCAACGTTGTTCAAATCTCAAGCTCCTGTGCTTTCTTCTCGTCACCTGGTGGGTTTGAAACCAGGCAACTTACAGTGATTCAAATTGGGCCAAAACTGGTCACTTTTTGCATCTCCCTGGGAACCACATCTTCAAAAGTCTAGCAATTCATGGCCTTCGGCTCCCTCCTGGTGCACGAGGATGCTACGATGCTACCGGGTTCATTGGGTGGGCACAGTAATCAGACCTGTTGCTAATCGGTAAAAGGTCAATATTTCAGTTGTGCTGAAAGATGCTGACGGGACTAGGTTGTCTATACCGGTCTATACCTCTGTACAGCACCATTGTTCTATTGTTCTCTGGACATGACACCTGCTTCTCACCATAAAATGATACGTCATGTTGGTTGCTGAAACATGCTGGAAACATGCTGAAACCACTGAAAGTTTGGCAGTCCTTCTTTCCTGGCACGGACTCCATCAGAATCATCAAACAGCTTGGAATCCATGGAATCCATGGGACAAAAGTCAGTCTACTTGGGATATCACGGGCAGCCAATCTCAGCCACTCGTCGATCAGTTTCAGGCCATGGCCACAGCAGCGCCTCCTGCGGACCAGTTGCCCCACTCCTCGTCACTGTCTTCATCAGCCTCTGACAAGCCGCATTATTGGCATTTGGCATTGACATCCCCACGCCGTTCCCCCTAAAAGCATCTAAAAGCTATAAAATCTAAGCATATTTCATCAAATATTTCACCATATTTCATATATGCTTGTGGATCTTATACGATCTGCTGTGGAAGAAAAGACAACAACTTCTTTTTGTATGGGTGTGGCTGATTCTCGATGGAAAAAGAAGCAACCAGCTCCCTTTTTACACCGAGTGACTGCAGCTTTCTTCTCACCTCAGGGACAAGATCTACTTCTGCAGAATACATCGAAATTAAACACGTCCACAACATTCCACAACTAATTCGTTGAAAAGAGATCCAAAAATGTCTTTCCACATTGACATTATGCTACATTCCATTGTAATATAAGTAACTTCAATCGCTTCCGTGGTCATGGCAGAAACATCTCTTGAGGAAGTGCCTTCATCAGCATCTGGCATGCCGAGGAAGCAGGGCCATGCGAGGCAGTGAGCTGTCAGATGTGAAATCTCTGAGCATTCAGAACCTTTCGGAACCTTCATGGATTCTGTAGGACCTCTTAGAGTATGACCTCCGTATCCGTAGATGTCTTAAGCATACCCTGCATGCTGTGTCGATACGACATGTGCAGCATACACCGATGTGTAGCGTACGACTTGCAGAACATTGCAGAACATTGCACTGCGAGCTCAGCTCGTCTCCATCAAAAACCTTGGGTCCAACCCCCAGCTGTCAGCCAATGTCCGCAGTTCGCTCGAAAATGACGACAGATAAAGACGTTGCCACATCTAACTTGAAGCAGAGGAATGCACTGAATGAATACGAATTGGATATGATATGATCATATGATCATGTGAATAATTTGTGAATATATGATGTGAATATTCTGATTGGTACAGTTCATGTAACTTCTGTGCTCTTCAAGGCGTCCTACACTTTTGCCTGGTGGATATCGCGGGTGAAACTTCTAACTGTAGCTAGCCGCTACTGCCGCTACTGTGAAACTTTAAATCTGGTTCTCGCCCTTTCAAAAATATCACAAACAGTAAAAGGACGGAGAGCAATATGAGCAATGAGAAAATGATGCGATTTCCAAACATGTTTCATAAATTTGAACAAATGTCATACATGTTTTATTACACAACTCCCCGGAATCTGCCAAGTTTTGGGTCACATCGTGGCCCAAAGTCCGTGGCCACCCCACAGATTCTAGACGCATGCGACAACCCACAAACTCTCAGATACTCTCAGCGCTCATTGGGGCCAGATTGTGCATAAATACACAGGATCCTGACCAGCCAACGGGGCCAACAAGGCCAACTGCACTCGGTGCACTCAGCAGAGATGCACAGAGATGTCTGTAAGTCAATTCTGATCCATACAAATAGAACAAATTGCACATTCATCCAGTCTCAAAAAGCTCGTCTTCTCCCTGAAAAAAATGGGACAATCCCAGGTCTGTCAGGTGCTGTCCTCATGCATTCGAGGAAATCGTCGCGACTTTGAGTGGATTCCTCAACGAGGCAGAACCTGTTGGCGCATTGACAAGTGACACTTGATGCATCAAGTGACATCAAGTGACATCAATTAATTTGTCAAATGGCATCAAATGAAATGAAATGAAATGTTTTTTTACACGGCATCAACTGGCACGAAGTGACACATATTGACACATCACGGACACATCACGTCTCCCGATACGCTGCTGATGGCCCTGCGGCCCTGCGCAAAAAGAAGTGAGCCTGAATAACTTTCCATCCGAGTCATTGAAGACCTTGAGATGTCAAGACATTTTGAGACTCAACATTTTTTGGCACAAGGCTGAAGCAAAGGCGCTGAAAATCGCTGAAACTAATCTATCTAATCTGGATTTCTGGTTTTTAAGTTTGGAACTATCATCAGCAGATTCTCCTTGTCCTGTGTGCAACAACAAACTGGCGAATGGCGAATGGGCATGATTGGGATTCCTCACGGTGGATCACCAAATCCTGCTCAAAAATAGATGTCCATTCCTGCAATGTTTACATTCCATCATATCAATTATATCCGATTTGCTCTTCATACGTCAAAAAACGTCTCTTTTTGCCGTATGACTTCCATTGGAGATGGGAAACACCTATGAACCACCTATGAACCACCTATGAACCACCTATGAACCACCTATGAAATCTGGTAGATCAACGGATCGAAACATTGGGCGGGTTTCCGCTCCTTGGGCTCCAATGCCTTCACCACCTCCACTGGAAAGCAACTCCTCAGCCGCGTAGCAACGCGTGTAACGATCGACCAAGGACCACGACTAAGGACGACTAAGGCCCAAACGAACCATCCTCAGACATTGAGTAAATGTCCTCAGAAAGTCGGAAAAGTCGGAAATTCAAAATGGATTCAAATGGTGGATGTTTGAGGCCAACCTCTCAGCATGACGCCACCAGTATCCCCCATGTATGCCAATATATGAAAAGATTCAGGCAGCTCAGTTGTATCAATGTTGCAGCTGATGCTGTGCGCGCTCACTCTTTTGTACTGTTGGCAAACAGTCTCAGGATAGCTTCAGGCTCAAGGCCTGTTGATCCATAATGTTGACAGTGACATCCAGCAGCTGTTGAACTGTACACGAATTGTGTGTTGGACAATGTTGTTACTTAACACGGCCCCTCAATTTGTTGGAGCTTCCAACACATTGCACAAAACAAACATTGTTGAAACGCAATCACATTATGTTGATACTATTGGATTAGGTGTTGATCTCTGTACAGGGCTGACGGCTTGTAGTTTTACATCTGCTGCCCAGCCGCAGATGTTGATCAAACACTCATCTAATTTTGCGCATTCCCGGCTCTCACGTTTGAACCTCTTGTTGCGCAGGGATCTGCTGAAGATCCAAGACTGTTGGTTGAGGTGCCAGTCTCACCTGTTGGATGACTTCTCATCCTTCCATCTGTTGATCATCATCGGTTGTTGCGCAATTCTCACGCAGCAACTGTTGGATCTCATCCTTGGGCATGGTGAGTGGCAAATTGTTGAGGCGCCACACATTGATCGCTTGAAATGGTTGTTGATCATCTCTTCCGTCCACTGTTGCTCGACCCATGTTGCCAGGTGGCTGTTGCCTCTGATCCTCTCAACTGTTTTGGCTCCTTGGAACAGGATGTTGCCTGTGTTGATGCCGCTCGCTGGTGATGCTGGTGCTGTGCATCTGTTGCAGCATCTCCATCACAGCATCCCTGGTGGATGTTGTGAAATGATGGAGCATCTGTGCTCCACCATACTCCAAGCATTGGAGTACGAGCCTCTTCTCCTGTTGTGTTGATTCCACGGTCATGTTGGACACTTAAACCGGGATGTTGTAGGTCCACATCCAGTCCTTGTTCCACTGGAAATAGTTGCAGATCTGTTGATGCATGGTGTTGCCTCCATCTGCATTGATCTCCCAGATCTGTTGGGATGCCAGCTCAAACATTGTGAAACGAAGGTTGCATTCAGTCTCGATCTGTTGCTGTGGATACATGTAGCCCCTGTTGAACATGTTGATCACCTGGTTGCCTGTTCGAAGACGATGTTGTTGAACATCCTCAACCCAGGTAATCATGAGCCACTTTGTTGGAATCTTCGTTGTAACATGCATCTCTGTTGCGTGCATGCATGTACATTGTTGTGAGCGCCAGTTGTGGCGAAGGCGCTAAGATCAACTTGTCGAAGTTGGGCATACGTTGGCTGCCCAAAAGTGCTGGGATCACCGTGTTGGTTGACTCCCCAGCCGTCTCTGTTGGTTTGATGGAGTTGGACTCCTCGATGGTCATCAAAACGACAAAACGAATTCATGTTGCAATCCGACATGTTGTCTAAGACAGTCATGTTCCAGAAAGAAAATCACTGAGTTGAAGCTCCATGTTGGCCACCATGTTGAAACTTCCCAGTAAATGAATATGTTGATATACTCCATGTTGAAGTAGATAACGTAGATATAGAACATGTTGTCAACCTTTGTTGACACCATGGCACAAAAAGAAATGTATGTTTGTGTGTGTATGCCACGCACGATGTTCGCACGTTGTGCACGCGCTCGCACATTAACACGCCTGGCTGCAGTGAAACTGTTGTTGTTGTTGTTGCTCTTTGTTGTTTGTTGTTCAGTGACGCTGGGTGCTGATGCCAACATCACTGATGTGACGCAAAAGCGTCTCTGTCGCGACATACTTGGTGAAGATGTCGGCCGGGTTGTGAACGGTGTTGATCTTGACAATCCTCACGAGGTCATGTGCGACCAGCTGTTGTATAAACAGGTGCTTGAGCTCGATGTGCTTGGCCTTCTTTGATGATCCAATCCTTGTTGCCATGCTCTTTCCGCTTGATGAGTCGGTATATATGCGGATGTTGATCTTCTTCATGTTGAGAGCTTCCTTCAGGAAATTGCTGATGTGGAGTGCTTCTGTTGCTCCTGTGTTGATCGCATAGAGTTCTGCTTCCGCGCTGCTCAGCGCAATTGTTGCCTGTGTTCTGCTTCCGTAGTGGATTGTTGCGCCGAAGACTTTGACTAGAAATCCTGTTGTTGACTTCCTCGTTGTTGCGCATCCTGCCCAGTCGCTGTCGACGAAGACTTGGATGTCTGGTACTGCTTCAGCTGTTGGTGTCTTGGTTGTAGGTCTCACGTATTGTTTGTAGTGTTGTGTTCCCTTGATGTACCTGAGCAAGTGCTTCAATTTCTGCTGGTCTGCTGTTGTTGGCTGTGTCAGTGCTTTTGCAAGTTCTTTTGTTGCAAAGCCAATGTCTGGCCTTGTGTAGGTCATCCATTGTAGCTTGCCAACCATCAATCGATAGGCTGCATGTTCTTCTTTGTTGAGTTCTTGTTCCATCTCTGATGTTGCTTTCAGAGTGTTGTTGCCTGGTGCTGGTGCTGGGTTGCAGTTGAGCATGCTGGCTTCTTCCAGTATCTGAGTTGTGTAGATGGTGTTGCCGACTGTGAGTTCTCCTGTTGGACGGAGTAGGAGGTGTTGCTGGATGCTCGTGAACAGCTTGTTGACCGTCTCCTGTTGTCCAATGAAGAGCAAGTCGTCGACGTAGCATAGTATGTATGCATCTCCCTGTGGTGTTGCGTAGACGTTGGGCTCGCTGACAAGTCGTCGTAGTCCAAGTTGTTGCATCACCTCTGCCAGGTGATTTTGCCATGCTTTTGGGCTGCTGCGTAAGCCATAGATGGCTTTGTTGAGCCGCCAGACGATCTGGTCGAAGGCGTTGTAGAACTCTGCTGGTGGATACATGAAAAGATCTGCTGTTGCTGCTGCTGCATGTAGAAAGGCTGTTGAAATGTCTCCTGTGAGACAAATCCAGTTGTTGCAAAGTGCCAAGACGAGTAGCATCCTCAGAACGCAGAAGATTGGTGTTGACGCGAAGATGTCGTCGTTGTCATTGATCTCCTCTGTGTAGCCCTTTGCTACAATTCGTGCTCGAACTGTGTTGCCTTTCTGTCGAAGAACCCATCTTGACTTGATGATCTTCTTGCGTTGCTCTGGTGTGAGTTGACTTATGTGTACTTCTGTGTACACTCCTTGTTCCTTCATTGACTTAATCTCTTGCTTCATTCCTTCTGTTGTTTGTTCTTTGTCTAAACCTTCGGTGTTGCTCACCCAAGGTTCCAGGAGAATCTTTTCTGCTTTGATCTCCTGTTCATCCTCATTTGATGTTGCTTCTATCTTCTGTCCTTTCTTTGTTGTGACTGTGACTTGTGATATCCTCATCCTTGTTGTTGGTGGCTCCTGAGCTGTCTCAGGTCTGCTTGCTGCTGTGGCTCTCTCGGTTGTTCTTGCTTGCTTTGGTGAGCTGCCTTGTGTGATCTCATCTGCTACTTCTCTTTTGCCTTGTGTCGGCAATGGCAGTGGCTGCCTTGCTGGCTGAGTTGCTGGCGCTGTTGCCATTGGAAGGTCTGTAAGTGCTGGTGGTGTTGTGGCGTGTGGTTGTCCCATGGCTGGTAGCTGTGGACTCCGCTGAGTCTGTGTACTTGCTGTTGTCTGCTGCTTCGCTGCAGCGGGTTGTGGTAGTACCACAATGCTTGGTGTTGTTGGTGGTATCATGGCTGGTGAAGAGTTGATGATGTCCATCAACTGCTTGTTGTACTTGTCTGGCTTTATTTGTCTTCTTATGGTCCTTGCTCTGACCACTTTGTTGCTGATGCCAAGTATGTTCTCGCTTGTTGAGTTGTCCTTACCTAGCCAAATGGCTGGGTAGAACCTTACTTCCATCTTTGGCATTTGCTTTGCTGTTGGTAGCATGTAAAGAACTGTTTCACCAAATTCACAGATTGATGTTTTGTGTTCTTTGCCCCATCGTCTGTAGTAGCTTGTGTTTCCATCTGAGTGGATGGAATACCTGTTGAGCAGGTATGCTGCGTGTTTGACAAGCCACGGCATGATGGGATGCTTGCTGTTGAGCTTGATGCCATAGTTGGTCTCCAGTTGGAGTTTAAGAGCTCTGACTTGGCCCATCAATGTTCTGTGGAAACGTTCAACGCTTCCTTGTGCTTGTGATGTGTAGGCTGGTGCTTGCCTGACTGCTATGTTGCTGCCCATGGCTGTTGCCACCATCTTGAGCAAGGAGATGATAAAGTCTTCCTGGTCTGATTGAAGAACGGTGTTGTTGAGAATTGCATGTGTTCTGCCACATTCCATCAGGAATTGTTGAAGGCAAACTGACAGGTATTGTACGTGCTGTGTCTTGTCCTCAAGTTGGACTGCCATACACATGCCTGTTTCAACGTCCACTGCTGTAAGGACTGATGTTGTTTGCTTTTCTCCTAGTGCTTTGTAGTACATCAGATCCACTTGGATCACTGGTGTTTTGCTTGTTTGCTTTGGATGGTTGTCCTGTCTTCCTTTGCTTTGTACACATGTTGGACACCAGCTTCTGTAGGGAAGGTGTGTGAGCTCGTGTTCTCTTCTTTCTTGTTCTGTTGGTTGTTGTGGTGTTGGCACTCCTTTTGCTCTCTTGGCTTCTTGTTGCTCCTCTGGCTCATCTGTGATGAACTCATCTTTGTATGATGCGTTTTCTTCAAAGTTTGTTGAGCCTGTCCACTCTATGTCGAGTGTTGCTTTCCTCTTTGTCGTCCAGTCATCATCTATTCTAAATCCTCTGTTGCCACTTGTTGGTTTCACCATTGTTTGTCTCCACGTTGTCAGTCTTGTCACGTCTGGTCCATCATCTGTTTGTTGTGGAATGTACATGTCCCTTCTTGGTTGGACATGCACACGTTTCCAATATGGACCTTCTTTGATCCAATAGTCCTGTGTTGGACTGACTTCCTTTGGATGTGGAATTGCTGTTTGATATGGCTGCGTTGTGGTCATTGCTTGGTCTGTTGGCCTTACCTCTGTGAGAGGCTTCTTCACATTGTGTCGATACATTGGTGCTTGTGGTTGGTCAACTGTGGTTTGTTGAGATGGTGTCGCTGGCTCTTTAGCTGGTGGAAGTGCTGGTTGTGGTGGTATGTTGCCTGGAAGTGCTGTTCCACGTTTCACTTTGAACCATGTTTCTCCTGTCCAGTTGTTTCCTTGTATGATCCTCTTCTGTTGCTTCTTGTCGAGGTCTTGGTATGCTTCTTCCATGACCTCTGTGTTGTTGTTTGGTCTTTGTATGATTGTTCTTCTGTAGTTCTCCAACCTTTCTGTTGGAACTGGACATCTGCTGTCTGGCATGAACAATGCCTTGCGTGTTGTCCTGTGGACTCTTACCAAGAAACCTTGGCTGTTGAATGTCCATAGGTCATTCTTGTTGCGAAGGACTTCCATGCCTGTTGGAGTCAGTGTGACTGGTGCTATTCTTGCTGTTGTTCCTTCTGCTGTCTGGTTGACTTCAAGCCTCAAGTTGGCTGGAAGTGTGATCAGCACAACTGGCAAGAAGTATAGGCCTTCTCGTTGTTTGAGTGCTGAGTTGAATCCCTTGGTGTGTGTGTGATTGTTGGTGTTTCGTTAAGTTGTGTGTTGAACCCTTGTTCTGCCAGTCTTGTTACTGACATGATTGGTTGCGTCACATCACACACATAGAAGGGAACAGCTATTGTTTGCTTGTTGGTGTTGTGCATGTACACCCACTTGTAGCCATGCACTGGGATATCCTCATCTGTTGCTGTCCTCGACCTAGGTCCTTGTCCTTGTTGTAGTGGATACAGTGGTGTGTCTGGTGCAAACCATGTTGGACAAACGTGTGTTGCTGCTCCACTGTCGATCATAACGTCCACCTCGTTGTCTCCTCTCTGCTGCTGCACTGCTTGAGCTGTGGTGGTTGCTTCATTGTGGGCACTTGCTGCCTGATGGCCCAGTGCTCCCACAAGTTGTATTGTTGGTGTCTGCGTGTTGGTTTGTGGCGCTGGCAAAGCTTGTTGTTGTTGTTGTTGTTGTTGTACTGGCTGGATGTTGTAGTTGCCTGACTGGTCGTTGCTGTACCAGTAGTTGTCGTACCCACTGTTTGGGTCATACCATTGGGATGTTCCATCCTGGTTCTGTTCCTGTGGTGTCTCTGCAATGTTGTACACCGCTGTTCGGCAATCCTTTGCCAAGTGGCCTTGTTGACCACATCTGTAGCATATTGCTGTTGGATTCTTTCCTTTTCCTTTGTTGTGAGCTCCTTTCGACTTTCCTTTGTTTCCTTTCTCTACTCCTTTTGGCTGATACCATTGCTGTTGTTTTCCTTTGCCCTTTCCTTTGTTGTAACTGCCGTAGCCTCCGTAGCCTTTTCCTTGGTGGTATCCTTTTCCTTTGTGACCTCCTTTGTTGAATCCTTTTCCTTTGCTCTTTCCTTTTCCTTTTCCTTTGCCTTTATATGTTGCTCCAATATCCATTGGAGCTGGGCCTCCTCCTAAGTTGCTGCTGACTGCTGAAGACGACTGTTGTTGAAGTCTTGAGAACGCAGTTGTGGTTCTGTAGTACTCCATGATTGTTGTCCTCACTTCAGCATATGTTGGTGTTGCGCTGGCATTGAGGTGTAAGTGTTGTTGGAGTGCTCCTGTTGTCTCATTCATGAGAACTGCTATCTTCACTTGGTCTGGTAGTTGTGCATTGTTGTCACGCTCGTAACGTGCAAGCTCAAATTCCCATGTTGAGAAGGACTCCTCAAAGTTGTTGGTGTCGAAAGTTGGCTTGAGTAGTTTTGTGAGGTAGCCTATGCTTCTTGTTCCAACAGGTGTTGCAAACCTGTTGCACAGTTGCCTGTAGACTTCTAAGCCCATTGCGTCTTGGTATTGTCTGCATATTGTTGCTGCTGGGCCGCTGGTGATGTTAATGAGTATGTATTTGAGGTTGTTGCACAGTTGTGTCCACTTTTCTCCTTCCTCTATTGTTGTTGCTGCACCAAGCAGCTCTGCATCTGTGAGCACTGTTGTTGCTCTTTCTGCTCTTGAAAGCAGTTGTGGAAAGATGTTGTCCTGTAGGCCCATGTATGCTGAGAACTTGTACTTCCACTCTTCGAATGTTGCATAGTTGCCATCATATGTTGGAGGTTTCAACTTCAGCCTGTGTGTTGATGCTAGGGCTTCTGCTTGTGTTTCTCCTGCTGTTGGCGATCGTATCTCATATGCCGTTGCCATCCTTGTTGTAGAGAGTCCCCCACACTGTATAGTTGGGATCAAGCCCTCTTCCTGCGCACCTTGTTGTTGAGTTTGTTTCTTTGCCTTGTCGTTGCAGTGGTGGTGTGTTGGGCTGCTACCCTTTGTTGCTCCAGCTGTTGTTGAGAGTCCCCCAGTGTTCTGGGATCAAGCCCTCTGCCTGTTGGAGCTCACCTGGATGCTTCCAGGATCACTGCTCCGCTACCATGAAAAGATTCAGGCAGCTCAGTTGTATCAATGTTGCAGCTGATGCTGTGCGCGCTCACTCTTTTGTACTGTTGGCAAACAGTCTCAGGATAGCTTCAGGCTCAAGGCCTGTTGATCCATAATGTTGACAGTGACATCCAGCAGCTGTTGAACTGTACACGAATTGTGTGTTGGACAATGTTGTTACTTAACAATATATATGCATATATATATGCCAATACAAGCCACAACATGTCAGTCGACATGAGGTAAGAATGAGCAAAAACCATCCACATCGATCTCCATCGATCTACATCGATCTACCCAAATCGTCCCGAAATGATCCCGGAATCGTCCCAGAATGGTCCCAGTGCCTGGATCGCTGCTATGGGGCAGGTTACCTCTGTAACTCCTGGCTCCTAACGCTCAGATCGACTTCAAAAAACCAAGAACTGAGATACACCATGATACACCGATTTGATTATTTGATCCGATTGGATCTTGCGATATCTTGTGAGATCTTGCGGCCTTTGGGTTCACCAGGATCAAATACTCCAGGCTCTTATCCTCACAGAGATGACCGGAGATCACCCCGAAGACCGTCCGAAGACGCCACTGACGTCGACGTCTTATCACGTTCTGAGTCCGAGTCGATGCGATACTGGGTCACGAATCTTTGTGCGGTGCCTTCTTTGAAGTACCTGAAGTGTCACGTGCGGTGCTGATGAATTAATTATAATTACATGGCATGCATATGATTGCATATGCATATATTTTATTTACTGATTCGTTTATTGATTCCTTTACGAATACACCGGGTTCAGAACACAGCAGAGTGCCACAGAGTCAGAGGCGCCATTTCAGTTTCAGGTGGACCTCTCTGTAAACCTGCTCCCACGGCTTCAACATGCTTCGACATGCTTCGACATGCTTCGACATGCTTCGACATGCTTCAGCATCAGGGCACACGCAAGAGCAACCTCGTACTGCCTGCAAACAGATCAAGAGGGGAGAATTGTGCATTGTTTTTCGTCAAATGCCAGCTGCAAAATGCTGCAACACTGCAACACTGTATTTTTCCTTAAACATTGTTCAACCGTTTAACATAGTTTAACATATCATGCTAAATTCTGCTAGATCGATGTGTCTCGAGGTACTCTGCAAGCGCCTTCTTTGCAAAGTTGTTCACCAATGCCTGGAGTCTGGCCTCGAGGGTCAGTTCTGAAAACTGCAGTCATTTCAGACGCAGCAATGTCACATGGGGCTCCAAAATAGGTCAGAATTATTGAACATTGACCTCAAAAAACTCCAAAACACCTACATGATCAAAAAATGGATCCCTGATCGTCCTAATATCATCCTGACTGCGTAAAGAACTACAGAAATTCACACTAAAGCTGGTTTCAATTGGTTTCAAACATCTTCGGCCGTTTTTTTGTTCCAAAAATCACCCGTCCACGCCTTCTCTGCCTCCTTCTCCTCTGCAGTGAGCGACCGGCCAGACCTGCCTGAGGCTGGACCGTCCTGCCGGGTAGCGGTGATGGGGTCATCCTGGAAAAAATCGTCCCAAATTCATCAGAAATCCAGTGATTTATGGTGCTTATGATATGCTTATCATAAATTATGACATTTGAGGATCATGTTCTCTTGTCAACATATCAAAAATATTTCAAAAAAAAACGGCTATTACCGCCCAACATTTCCAGACTGACACTTGATCCATGCTCTCGACATCTCTTGATGACACCAGTGACATCAATGACATCTGTCATCAAGACCTGTGATCGTGACTTGACATGATCCGCGAAACGGACGCGGCCACGCCTGCCCGCTCACCCTGCCAGGTCGAAACACGTGGTATGCAGCAAGTCAGCAGATCGTTTCCAAACGCAGCGGGCAGTCTCAAGATGTCTCAAGAATCTGCAGTGTTTTCGCGAAATCTATCATGAATCATTGTTGAAACACCTTAGCAGGATATCTATGGATATATATATATATCTATGGATACCTATGGATATCTATGGATATCTGCTATCTACGGATTTCGGGTCGATGGTTCCCCTGGCCTCTTGTCGGTGGCTATGTATGGCACCGTGTTCTCATCGGCTGCAAGAGGCAGGTTGAACTGAGCCTCCAATGCATCCTGACAGAAGGAAAACAGTTAATACATGTTAATACCATGTCATTCTTTCAATTTCATACCCTAGAAACTGTTTCAAGATCTGCAGGTATGATTGCAAAAGCCGATGATTGAAATGCGAGACAAGGTCAATACATATCCTTATGACCATGATTTGCCTTCTCGAGCGCAGCTAAGAAGGGGAGACATGAAATCAAACGACCCAGCATCCTGAGAATCTGCACAGCAACAACCACCTCAGCTCGGGCTTTGACGGAACTCCCATCTCACGATGACTGAGAGTTCCAGAGTTCCAATTGAAGACCAAACATGTCCGTTGCCATGCTTTGGCAGCAAGATGCAGGAAGCTTTGGGGATTTTGCAGTATTCTTAGCTACATGTCACATATCTATATTATCTATACATTTAGCCGATGTTAGCCGCATATCTTGCAGGCCAGTTGCCAAACATAGCAGGTCCTCCACTCCTTGCAGCCGACAACAATTGTCAGCGCCACTTAGATGCCACTGCAAGATGCTGCAAGGAGCCACGGTTCGTTTTGATACTCGGTTTCTCTGCACCATGACTCGAGAATCTTAACTGCAGCCGGCTGCAGCGCTCCTTGAGAGTTTCTGCACGGAACGCTTCTGGTCTCTTCTTGAGAGAAATGGCAGGAGGTTTAGAGACGGTACAGTAATTCGGATTCAAAAGGTGTCAGAGTCTGTCAAAGTCTGTCAGAGTCTGTGAGGTATGAAATCTGCAACAGCAAAACACTGTATCAAAACACAGGATCGCATGAGGCCCGAAGCCGAGCGTTTTTTGGGCCTTTTTTTTAAAGCCACGTCAGCACACCTGGATTTCAGTGCGCTTCCGCAGCCACAGCCATGGCCAGTAGTTAGCAACAGCTGCATCCCTGATACGTGGCGATTGGCCAGGATCAAGCTCTCTCACCTCAGGAAGCTGATCGATGAAGAATATTCCAAATTATTCAAATATGTGGCTTAATTATCCTTAATTGGCAATATGTGGTAATAATATGTCATAATGATAAGAGTACTCTCCAGTGCAGCTCTGCATTTTTTAAGATTTGTTAAGCTTGTCTAAGCTTGTGGCTTAAAATGTCTTTCATCATTGACGCCTCAGAAGCGTTGCTCGTGAAAGTTGCCGTGTTTTGCAACGCTTCTACTGGTCACCAAAGTCTACTGGGCCCTGGGCTGCTGATTCGATGTGCCGCTTCCCTTCGGTCCGGTTTTGCCTTCCGACCTCTGGAAAATGTTTGGCTGTGAAAGATCATGAAAGTATGTTATAATTATTATATAATTATTATATAATATGAAAGTATTTGTTTTCGTTGGTTTCGTGTCGCACGAATATCTTGGTTGCTGGCATAACGTTGACCGGCGGCACCTACCATAGAGCACCATGTTTGCGCCATAGAGATCGTTGGTACCACATGATGCGACCTACCTAGGTACCTTCAACGAATCCTGGAGATTGAGCTGGGGTCGTGGCCAGCGGTTACCTCTTGAAATTCCAAGAATTTTTGCTGCTTTGCACCTCTGGTCATTTCCATTGGAAATCACACATCGCACTGATCACAAGAGAAATGACAATGGAGGACCAAGTTGGCTCACTATCCATCTCTCGGTGTAGCAGCACTTCATCCACCTGTGAGGCATTTCCAGCCTCGTCAAAGGCTTCAATGCATTGCAAAGTGCAAATGTCGATCTATCTCGATCTACCTGATTTCTCGATTTCTCGATTCCTCGATATGTTCTCGATATGTTCTCGGCTACTTTTTCGGTGTCCAAGGCTCCGACGGGAATCTGCCTCCGAGCCTGTCGTCCGTCCTGGGCGCCCACCTCACAGCGCAACGACACCGTCGGCCACAGAAGTCGTCGACCTCCGACCCGCTGAGAAGTCGACACAGCGACGACCAGCAGCACCTTCAGAGAACAAGGAAAATCGCAAATTGGAACAGGGATGAACAGGGATGAACAGGGACAAATATGGGCAAATATGGACAAATGAAACATGACAATCAATGACAATCAATGACAAGCAATGACAAGCAATGTTTAATCTGGTTAAATCCATGGGTAATTTCAAGTAATATCAAGGTCCATGCCAGCAGTCAGCTCGGCGTAGTCCAAAAACATCTGCGTGGAACCTGGATGCAAAATCAGCCAAAATCAGCCACAAATCGACATCCATCAAGTCCATCAACAAGAACAAAAACAAGAATGAAAAAAACCTCACCCCACACGCCAAACCATCCTTATCATCTTGGTCTCCGACCATCTATGTCGCGATGCAACACGACGTCATCCACCCGCGAAGCAGTACCAACCTCAATCTGTCAATCATTTGAGCATAAAATGATATCATAAAATGATATGATAATATTATTAATAATACGTATATAAATATATCATATTTCCGTTTTGTCAAACAAAATGATCTCTGGGCCACTCTGAGAAAGCTACGGGAACACGCCTGCGCGCTGGACGTTGCGCCTCACAACAACTCTCCGTGCCAATCTCAAATCGTTTGAACATCCATTGGAACTCCAACACAGATTGGAACTGTTTGGAAGATTTTCGAGATTTTGACTCCACAGACCCATTTTCCAGTTTTCGATGTGTTTCGATGTGTTTCGATGTGCTTCGTCTTGTTGTGGGACCGTTGCCTGATACTCAGATGTGGGACCTCAGAAAACTTCCAGGAGCCCAGAAAACCGCTATGACATATATATATATATATGGATAATTAATATGGATAACATGGACTCTGGTGGGTGATCGATTTGTGATGTCAATGGCATCAGTTGCTCAATTTTTGAAGTTTTTTGAAGTTTTCCAGGAATCCACACTGAAGACTTCCTTCACCAGCGAATCGGCCTTGCGGTGGAACGTTTCCGGAGCGAAGGCATGTGCTCCATGAAGCAGGTCAAACTCGCGTGCAAAATGTTAGACTTAGCAAAAAATGACTTAAGTACAACATATCAACATAGTACAACCAACTCCTCTTATCTCTTCTTGCTTCAAAAATCTTTTGAATTCTTTTTCAAGTCGTGGATTTTTTGTCGTTTTTTTTCGTTTTGCTTCGGTCGTTTGTTTCTCGAATCTTTCTGAGTTCCTCACCACTTCGATGTGTCGCTTCCCTTCCGCGCGGTCTTCTGCTCCCACGTAGCGGCGCCCCGCGGCACCATTGGTGAGCTCCGCATAGTCCCAGTATTGCTGGTGGGAACCTGCTGTCACTGTAATCTCAGATATCTGAGATTTAAGAGATCCAAGAGATCCAATCTGATATCAATCTGATATCAATCTGATATCAATCTGTCAGATGTCAATTTGGCAGATCTCCAGATTATTTTGACATGTTTTGACCCTTTGACCCATGGCGTCAAAGAAGGCGCCCCAGTGCGCCCATGGCACAAATTGACACAGCAATTTGCACACGAAAATCTGTGGGCTTACCATCGATATCATGCGAGAGTACGACTTCGTCCACTTGCGAGGCCATACCGACCTCAATGGCCAGTTGCGTTTGCCCCTAGACATCCCTAGACGATGATTGCTATTGGCTCCTTGACAGCTGAGCTACATAGTAGGCGCTCCGATGGGAATGGGGTTCTGGCCTTAGAGCAACTGAACAGAAGCAATGACTTCAACAGTTACTTCAACATGTTTCATTTTAAGAAACAGCAACAATTCGGCACACAAATCGACACACAAATCGACGCACAAATCCATAAGTCTAGACCTCTGAGGCCAAAGACGGGGCTGTACCTGGCTCCAGCACGAGTGGATAGCACCCAGTATTTCTTTGCCGCAACTCCCCACAGATGGGGTCTGCACAAAAAGTACCAATGTCCTTTTCATGTGTTGACTGTGTTTTTCGCTGTGCAGCTTCTTCCCGGAACTTTAGGACATCTTTGTATATCTTCGTTCCAAGTGTTTCTTTGATCTTGGCCCCAGAATAGCCCCAGATAGCCCCAGCCTGCCAGCAGGGGTCCAACCCGATCCCGTGGCGAAGGGTGATGTCTCCGTCCACGACTCGATTCGTCCTCGCCACTGTGACGATTGAACTCCACCTGGCGGCGACCTGCACTGACAGCAAGGAACACGTGTAACGCAAGCGTGGATCCAAAAAGAATACAGCCTCAATAGCAATTCATCATAATAAAATACAATAGATATATTAATAAATCAGAATCACCAAGAAAATCCAACATCAAAATGCTACAGTTCTGAAAGTTGAAGTGAAACTGCTGCTCCCCACCTTCTGTCCGGACAGGCAAAGTCCCAGCAGCACCTTCAAAGAGCTGTGCTTTGGCACGGAGAACCCGTGGATCTGACGAGCAATCCACGTCACTTCCCCAAATCAGCTCGTCGACCTGGCGGATTGCGACAGAACATCAGCCGAAAACATCGGCTGAACACCGTGGAACTGTAGAATTGTAGAACTGTCAGGTCGTTTCAGATATTTTCAGGTCCACCTGCGAGTCGCCGCCGCCAGGGACACTACGGCGACCTGGCTGGGGCCCCAAGGATAAGCCAGAAATGTTCTGTGGTTGAAAAGAACTTTGACTCCAGAAGCACTTGTTGGGTTCTTAAGCATGAGTATTTTCAGTCCTTGGAGATTAGTGAATGCTAAAATATCAAAATCAAAATCCACATGGCTGACATATCTGGATCTTCCTGAAGATCATATTTCTTGATCCGTTGCCCGAATTGCACTAAGCAAGGTCCGTGGCTCAAAAAAAAAATATGTGGTTCAAAAACAGCTTCGAGGATGACTTAGAGAAACACATGCATGATTTCTCTCTGAGGCATCGATCAGCTCAAACTTTGATCGGGAAAAGACAGCTTTTGATTGGCAAAAAACGAGGGTGCCATCCAGTGCCAAATTCACGATTATGCGATTATGCGACTAGCACCACATTTTGTTCAGTAAACCAGTTCGCAACCTGCAGCAGCAAACCTTGCCAAAACAACTCCTCCAAGATTTTTCTATATTTTTTCTGGTAAACTTTTCTGTACTCTTGTGAAGAAAAACTGGACGCAGGTGACATTGGCCTGGCCTAGCTGCTTGGAGTGTAGAGTACCGCCAGCAGCACCTTCAAAGAGCTGTGCTTTGGCACGGAGAATCCGTGGATCTGACGAGCAATCCACGTCACTTCCCCAAATCAGCTCGTCGACCTGGCGGATTGCGACAGAACGCTGAACATCAGCTGAAAACATCAGCTGAACACCGTGGAACTGTAGAAGTCAGGTCGTTTCAGCTATTTTCAGGTCCACCTGCGAGTCGCCGCCGCCAGGGATGTGGCGCCGGGCTTCGACTCGGGGGGAGGTGCCCATGCTTTTGATGCCCGCAGCACCATCCAGCAGCAGAGAGCTCAGTTCCGTGGAACGATCAATGTCGTGCCCGAGAACAACTTCGTCCACCTGGATGCTGAAAATCCATCAAAATCCTGAAATGACATGGGTCTTGTAGATGTGTCTTGGAAAATAACCACCCTAAATGTCCTTAAATGAATGATCCCAGAAATGGATCAAATCCTCAAAATTTAACTACTATGTTTTTTAAATATATATATATATATACATATATATATCAAATTGATCCTTGTTCTGGATTATCCCTTTTGTCTGTAGTACCAGTAATGCTGATAGCGCCGGGCAATCTCAGTGCATGGCATGCGGACAGCGTTCTTATTTTCCTCGCGCAGGACTTGAGCCAATATCATTGGCGGTCCATGCATGACTGTACACATGTTCATCATGTGCAGCTACACTGTTACCTCGTTCCCCTTCGCGCCCCCCATGCCTATGGCATCTTCGAACCATAGGCACGAGAGTGGGAACTTTGAATTAGATTCTTCTGCTACTCGAATTACGCCTATGTACATAAAACATGCCATTCGGCTCCCCCTTCCCCACATACCCGTCGGGAATAATGGTTCAGGGTTCGCCTACTCTTTGGCTGTCGATGCATCGGCGCTTCCTCAAGCTGTACAACGCGAATTATTGCTAGCTAACATCTACTTTTCTACGTTGGCTAAGCATGCCACTCACCCGTCGGGAGAAATGGATCGCCTCGCTACCAAAGATTTACAATGCTAACTAACGAATTCACGTGCACAATGCAGAATCTCGTGCAGATTGGGAATATCAAAAGTCTTGAACCTAAGCGAATTAGTCTAATGCCTCGCTCAGTGTCCACTCAGTTGGTCTTTACCTGATCATCTGTTCATAAAGACGGTAAACATCTTGTAGCCCAGTTATCATTTTGACGGATCGAAGCAATTGGTTTACTGCTCACGGCGGACTTTCTTCCATTGAGGTGCTGTTGGAGTTCTCTCCCATCCTGCCGCACGTTTCGGAGCAGCTTTCGGCGATGAAGGCTTTGCAGGCGGTGCCTTTGATGGTTCATGGGATTTCGGCATAGCCTTGCCCTTTGGTGCGCTAGCCGATGAGGATGATGCTGAACCAGTGCCT
>CAMXCT020002401.1:0-32500 GCA_947184155.2 Cladocopium goreaui
TGTTTGCACAAGGGATTGTGATAGTCTCCAATGTATGAAGGGTACTATAAACTTATACTGTAATCGTCAACCAACCCATATATGAGACCAAAAGGGGGTTGAATGTAGCCACTGCTCAAATATGAGCTTGAAAAATAGTTGGAAGACGTTACAATTTCCTCTGAATTTGTAATGGTTGGATCATCCCATTTTGTGGCTAAGATCGGTGAAATAAACCAAAGTTTCTTCTGATGCACCCCGCTCCATGACCATGGCTACAATTCATAAATCACAACCAGTCCTACATTCAAAAACCTCGGGGGTAATTATGCGTTCCATGAGACCCTATAATATATATATATAATATAATATATAATATATATTATAATATTATATATATATATATATCCTCTATATATATATATACATTGTAATATCTCCATTAATATCCCTACGTGCTGATAATTGGAAGTAGGACACTAGGCCAAGAATCCACTTCCATGATATCCATACCATTTCAAACTCACTTTCGCCTTTTTTTAAATCAAACACAACCGTAGAAATCCCGGTACAGTAGTGGATCTGCTCACTATTATTAAGCACAGTCCCAGTCGTGGGGGTATGTTATCTGCAAATTTAGCATAATTTATTAACATAAAATGAGGCCCCATATGCGGCTTATAAGGTGAGTAATCCCGCTTGCTATTCCCATCATTTCTTTGGTGATGTTGCGGTGAAGTCGCAACATAATTTGCACAGAACTATGGTTGGTTTAATCCCTATCCATATAATCCATATCTATTCATTCCTATATACAGTATATATAGTAATCCCCATTTTCCTGCTCCCAGCCTTCCGCTGTACAGGTAGAGGAGCCTCGGAAGTGAATGGTGGCAAAGTGGCGCCACTTTACGAACAAAGATGGGGTAAAACCAACCACAAGGTGGATACCGAAAAATGTGGGCCATACCTTGCTAATTAATTAAGATTCGAATTAGATACTCCTGATTCCTGATTACTCATGGCCTCTATGCAAAGACCTTCTGCTGTCCGCAACCGTAGGCTCTGAAGTTGCCTCATTGCATGTGGCACTTCCGTCTGGAGGCAAGCTGTATCCAAATCCGGATTTCATTCACAGCGTTCCGACGCAAAGCTCTCCGTGCCACGGAACAGATCATCAATTCATCACATGTAACAACTTCACATCCTGCACCGAGTTGTATACAATGTTCCTAACGTCGCTGAAGCAAGGAAAAAAACATAAAAAACTGGGCTGTTTTTGGCCAGCAACATAATCAGTAAGCACACATATGCAATGTTCCTGCCCATATCCCGCGGTTATGCAGGCCGTGACTTGGTGGGTTGGACCTATACACCCCCACATTGAGTGAGGATTGGACGAAGAATCATGTCACGCCACTCATTTACGGGGAAAATCATTGTATAAATATATGAATTACATATGTATGTGGTCAAAAAAGGAAAAACATGGACTATTTTGGGTTGTCCAAACAAACGAGCCCCCGACGTTGTAGTCTTAATGGAGAGGAAATGCTCATCAACCGTCAGATTCTGGGGTACAGTACTATCTTTTTTTCACACAAACCCATTTCGGAGACCTAAAAATGGCATCTTACTGCAAATCTCACAGGTGCTGTTCGCACCCACTACAAAAAAAATGTTATGTGGGGATTATATAGCACAAACCAAAAACAATTGCAAGCAAGTAAATCGAACAAATCCAACAATACGGACAATTGTCTCGACCTCATTGGCTTCTCCAAAGACAACACAGTCCATGTTTATCCTTCTTGGGGGTGCATCCTAGTTGGTAAGTTATTAATCTACACCAAAAATAACTGGCGAGCAAAAGCGCGTATTACCCACTTAGCAACTGGTATGCACATCCAATGATCTTATATATATATAATATATATATACATACACAGTATACATATATATATATACATATTATATTATATATATATATCTTGTGTGATTTTTATGGGTTACCCTCCTGTAATTTCACAATATTTCACAGCTTGCTATGGAAAATCACCATATGTTTAATAGGGAATCATCATTAATCCTTGAACAAAATGGACCATTTTCCATAGCAAACTGTTAACTTACCAGAGAGTAATTCCATCTAATATAATGATTTATAAGATTTTATAAGATTATATTTTCCCCATTATCCTATTATATCCCCAACATTCCCCAACCATCCCCATGATCAAAAAATGACGGTGCCAAAGCCCTTCCAACCAACTGAGTTTTCGGACCCCGGGAGCCAAGTTCCTGCGCCGATTTTGGCACCACAGCTGGTTGGAGCATTCTCTAATGCCCATAAAAATACTAGATTATACTAGATTGATGATGGCTAATATATGATGATGGATAAATGGATAAATCATGGATTATACTAGATTCTAATAGATTGATGATTATACTAGATTATACGTTACCAATGATTGATGATGGATTTGCATCGTGGATTAATTAATATGGATTAATTACACGAACAACTTCTGTAGCCCCTGCAACTCGATCATCCCAGTGGGAACCAGTCTCAATTTTTCCGACTCAAAAAATGGCCATGAAAAACGGTGGGCGAATCCCGCAAAAAAAACTCCCACAAAGATCCAGAGGAAATCAGCGAAAATCTGAAACTCGTGATTCCTCAGATTTTTTCAACGTTGATAATTTTAGTTGTTGGATTCCCACATTTTTCATATGAAAATATATGAAAATCATCCAGCACATCCAGCGAATCTTCACATCTCTCAATACATCCAGGGTCCAGCAGTTTTTCATCGTTTTTCTCTAGCCTTTTGGCTGTTTGACCCTTTTTTTTTGTCACCTCCGAAGAAATCTCGATTTTCCGGCTCAGCCAGCCCACCTGGCTGGCATCCCTCCATGCTTGGGGCCGTAGCCGGGCAAGAAGGCCTTGGTGCCAGGAGTTGATCAACCATCCCGAACTGGGACATGGACCAATGGAGGCGAGTTGGGCGAGTTGGATAAAAAAAGGGTTCTATGGTTCTGCAGACGCACACATTTCATATCGAGAAGACTCAAGAGCTCAAGAACAAAAATGTCGACACCATAGCTGAATATCCATAGCAATACGGGGATTGGCTTCAAGTTTTCAGCCAATTCAGAGTTGTTTGATCAATTGCTTTACTTCGTGTGATCCCCACCATGACATTTATACATTTTGTTACTGGCAAATCTTCTGGCATTCTATCTGACATATTTTCTGGCATTCGATCTGGCATTCTATCTGGCATATCTTCTGGCATTCTACCTGGCATATCTTCTGGCAGATGTTCTGGCATATCTTCTGGCAGATGTTCTGGCATATCTTCTGGCATATCTTCTGGCATATGTTCTGGCATATCTTCTGGCAATTCATCTGGCATTCTATCTGGCATATCTTCTGGCATATTATCTGGCAAATCTTCTGGCATTCCATCTGGCATTCTATCTAGCATATCTTCTGGCATATTATCTGGCAAATCTGCTGGCATTCTATCTGGCAAACATTCTGGCACTTTATCTGGCATATCTTCTGGCATTCTAGCTGACAGTCTATCTGGCATTCTATCTGGCATACCTTCTGGCATTCTATCTGGCATATCTTCTAACATTCTATCTGGCATATCTTCTGGCACTCTATGTGGCATATCTTTTGGCGTGGATACTCGTGGTTGAGGTCCGGCAGGGAACACTGGGCGTGGATGGTCGTGGTTGAGGTCCGGCAGGGAACACTGGGCGGGGATACTCGCGGTTGAGGTCCGGCAAGGAACACTGGGCGTGGATGGCCGTGGTTGAGGTCCGGCAGGGAACACTGGGCGGGGATGGTCGTGGTTGAGGTCCGGCAGGGAACACTGGGCGTGGATGGTCGTGGTTGAGGTCCGGCAGGGAACACTGGGCGTGGATGGTCGTGGTTGAGGTCCGGCAGGGATCACTGGGCGTGGATGGTCATGGTTGAGGTCCGGCAGGGCACACTGACGTGGATGGTCGTGGTTGAGGTCCGGCAGGGAACACTGAGCATGGATGGTCGTGGTTGAGGTCCGACAGAGAACACTGTGGATCGCGGGTCGCAGTTGGACGAGGAGGACGACGAGGAGGACGACGAGGAGGACGACGAGGAGGAGGAGAGGAGAGGAGAGGAGGAGCAGGCAACTGACATAAAATCTAACAACCCTCACCTGGCAGGTGGGGAAAAACACACAGGACAGGTCTGATGAGTTTCAACCCATTGATTGATCCTGATTATCCCATAACACATACCACCAGCCAGCGTTTATTGCTCGAAACCATGGGGTTGCCAAAAACATACGCTGTAAAAAAAAGATACAATTAGTCTTAGCTTTCCTATCTGATATAATTAATTCTATGTTTCGAAGGGCCATACACATCGCAAATCCTATCATTCACCAGCTCATGCTTGATCTTCCGAAACGAACAAACTGGGATCCGCCACGTGATCAGCGATCAAAACCCTCCTATCATCCCCTTACACTTGTCTGTGAGTAAGCCTTCCCACAATGGGTCACAAGAACCCTGAATGAACCAGAGGTGGATCCAATAATTAATAAGCCTCCAAACTTCAAGCAAGAAACATGGGACCAGTTCATTGTTGGCTTTATTATTATTACATTATTATTAGTGCATCATATTACATATTATGTACATATACACAATGATATAACACACATTCTCATAGGACACTAGTACTGGAACTAATTATTGCAATTACCAGGCTATTCCATTGACTGTGATATAGTGATATATATAAATATAACCCAGTTATTGTATTACATATTACATATTACATATTACATATTATATTACCAGTCATTGGTTATATATAACCCACTTGACAAAGTGATTGCCCTTTGGTAACCATGCCGCAATGCTTCAAACTTCAGCATTTAGGCGGATGTTCTGGGACCCACCGGTCCCACCAACCCATTTAGAGAGTAAGGCTATCTCAGCCACGAACTGCTTGCCAGAGGGTAACCAAAAATTGAACCAGTATGAAAACGATTGTTAAGCATTATTTATATAGTAATGTTCTATCATTAACAATTATATATCTACAGTCATGAAAAAATATTTTAACTATTATGAACATGTATGAACAATTATGAACACTTTTTACCCATTACTGTAACCATTATGAAACATCATTCATCATTGAATCATTGACCAGTATTACTCTATAGGGTAAACTAACAGTTCAATGTGGAAAACCCTTGGATTCTGTCGGAAAATCGTCAAAAAAATGATGGATTTTCCACATCGAACTCTTCGTTTCCCCCAGGTTTTTCCACGTGAAGGCAGCCCGAGGACGCTGAGGACGCCGAGATCCGGACTTCGTGATGCCGACTCTTCTTTGGGGAGAGGTTGAAAGGATTGGAACCTGACGTCGTCACGTCGTCGCAGGTTCCAACGGGACACTTAAAAAGTCATGATGACCGTGGTATGGGGAGATTATGAGGATATGTGATGTATATATATATAATATATATATATATATATGTGATATACACTATGATATTAGTCATGATAATATATCATGGATTATAATGGGATATCAAACGGATGCTGGACATCTAGCAGTTTGCCACGACAAAATGGACCTGGGAAGGTCAACCATCTATACACATGAACGTTTTCCATGGCTATGTTGAATCAATACGGTGCCCCGTTCGGGTTTCGGGTGGAAAAACCAACCTTTGGGAATCAACAACCAGGCCCTCAGGGCCAAATTGGGATGATGGATGTTGCAGCTCTCAGACGAAACACTTTCTCCCCCTTGCAACATGGGCCAAATCTGCTGCTTTTTTGGGTGCAGTTCTGGAAGTGTCCGTGACTTTTATGGAATGTTTGTCGCCTTGATGGAAAGGGCCCCCTTTCTCCGGTATTGAATTGGGCTGCGTCAAATTTTATGGCTTCAAAAAGTGCGAGCAAAATCATCAAAATCTCGTTGCCTTTTTGGCCCATATTGGCTCACCATGGTGCTGGAATATGAATCCCAACATTTGCCCTTGTCCAAAATCACCCAGTTTTGTAAATATTCCAGCACCATGGTGAGCCAATATGGCCATGTTTTCCCGACTCATGGAGCACAAAAAACCGGACCCCACAACGTCTCCAAGATGCTCCACTCATGGTGTGCGCCAGAGACAAAGTCCTATGGAGGTCACTGGTTTTTGGAGGTCACCGGATAATTCATCCCGTTGAAACCTCAATTCCCATGACGGATCCATGGTGCTGGTAGATTAATGCTAACATGACTGGGGTATATTGATGGGATCCATGGCACACCATATATAGCATACATATGGATCCTATGGGATTGAGTTGTTTTTCTTTTTTTCCGTTTTTAAGTCAGTTTTTTGTCACGGAAAGAAAAAACTGAAAGATGACTGAGTTTGATGACCGAAAGCCATTTTTTGGGGGAAAACATGGCTCCCTAAGGGACCCATATGGAGATTTTTCGAACGGTTGAACGGTTGGGGGTTCTCGTCTCAAGGACTTCACTCTTGGACAGGGATTGCCTGGGATTCCCACCATGGAGGCAGAGATTTAGCTGGTAATTTGTGCCATAGCTATCGAACATCATCATTTGCAGTATAAAAAGCATGTATGTATAATTATGTATATTGATAACCTATGAATTTCTAGGTCATGACTTCACATAAACTGTCAGTAAACCTGGAGTTGTGTTTTTTCCAGATGGAAAATCCACACCACAAAAAGTTCCGGCCATTTCCCGGCCATTGCGGCCTCACTGGCAGATCTCGCCGGGCTGGAGTTGCAAACTCCCACCTGCGACGTCGCCACGCGACATGCCAACACCATCATCTGAATGCTGGGAAGTTACCTTTGGATTGCCTTGCAATTTGAGATGCCATAACATATATATATATATATTGAATAATGTGTATATATATATATATGATTATATATGTACATAATATAATGAATCTTATTTGTATTTTTAAACATAATGATATGATTCATTATCTATATGTATATACATATATATATATATATGATATATCTATACATTGATATAATTCATGTCTGTCTTAATATCTGATATATCCCCAGGCCCTTAACCCCCATCGCGTCGCAGGCCTCCGACATGCCTTCGTCATTGGACGTTGAGCTGTGCTCCGAACCTGCGCTCAGAGAACCCCCCGGCGCCGTTCGGGGCACGTGTTTGTGGGGACAAATGAAGATTATTGAAGATTGAACTGAACCATGAAGAAAGATAGATTGATAGATTTAACATGATTTAAGATTATTTGAACCATGAAGAATTGTATATTTAACATGATTTGACATGATTTTTTACCTGATTTAACCGTTATATATTATAAATATTGGACTATTCCTATAGGATCATCTAGGATTGCTTCGAGATTTACTTTTGGAGAAAATGACCAGGGAGAAAATGGGGGATTTCAGCAACATGGGCAATTCATCAGCAAATTTCTGGAGACTGAACCAATTTTTACATGGGGGAGTTCAACAATGGAAATGGGGACGAAAAACAAAGACAAAAAGACATTCAACGCATTGACTGGAGGGAATATTTACAGACAGCATCAAAAAGGCTCATGTTACCCTCTGGTAAACTAACATAGCTATTGAAAATGGCCATTTATAGTGAGTTTTCCCATTAAAGATGGTGATTTTCCATAGTTTTTTGTATGTTTACCAGAGGGTATTGTTTCCCATCAAATGGAGGGCCTCCTGTCCTTTTTCGACACCAATTTCGGGCGATCACGTCACATGACTTGCATTTCATATGTTTGAAATATCTCAAGATGCTTGGCTGTTGCAGTCCGTCACCCAAGGGGGTTGAGATTATAATAATTTATAATAGCCATTAGCTCTAATAGAGCGAATCATTCTGGTCTGCCATTTCAGTAAAAAATGAGATGCACCAAATGGAATCTGTCCTACCGGTCGACCCATTGGCCCATCCCCACTATGACTTTTGTATGAACTCAACAAATAAGACATGTCATGCAATGTGGTTCAACTCAACGTGGTTGTCCAGTGACAGGTTTGTAATTATACTGGACTGGAGGATACCTCAAAACATCATAAACGATCGGGGATTGAGTGTTTGTTGAAAAAACTCGATCAGATCTATGTTAATTCACCAGAGGGTAATATCTCTTTCTTATATCCCCATGGTCAGTGAAATCAAACATGTTGTTTTCTCTGTCCTAAATGTTGATCCATCCCCGGATTTTTCTTCACAGATTTCTCACAGGGTAAAAACCCCCAAGTACCTTCGAACATGTCTAAGTTCATATCTGATTATATACAATTCATACATACATATCATATCATATCATGTAATTATGTATATATATAATATTATGATATGTATGTAAATATATATATATATATACATAATACAACATACATAATACAACATACATAATACATAATGCATGATACACCATACATAATATAATAAAATATACATAACATAATACAATACAATATAATACAATATAATACAATATAATACAATATAATACAATAATATATTATACTATAATATATAATATTTTATACTATAATATATCATATTATAAAATAATATAATATAATATGATATTATTATATTATAATATAAAATAAAATAATATAATAGAATAGAATATAATATAATATAATATAATATAATAATATAATATATATTTATATATTCATTAATATTCTTCAATGCCAGTGTCTGAAGCTGAAACCACTACGGGCTCCCCGACTGGAGCATCGGCTCTCGCTGTCGTCGGCGAAGGAGTTCTCCGCCTCCGAACCTGTCACTGCTTTGGTTGGAAAATCTACAGGAAAGCATGGTTTTCCCCATCAAATAGGATGGGGGTTCCTGTAACTTTTTCCTTCAGCCAATCAATTGAATATGTGATTTCTGCCGGATTTTCCATATCTTTTTGTGTATGTAGTGGAAGGTAAGAGACCTGACACTGGAAAATGTGATTGTGTCATAGTCCATCTTTAAGATCATCTTTGATAGTCCACAAAAAAATAACCGGTTGCTGGTTATGGTTGTCTTATGATTATGTTCCTATATTTTGCTTCGTATAGCAAAAAACTAAAGGATTGGAGTAGCCATCCCTGGGGATGCTGTCTGTCTTTCCATCCAAGGTGTGACACAAAAAACCTCCGACAGCATGAAACTTTGGGATGTGATCCGATTGCTCTTCGGTGAATTGTTTGGTTGAGAATTTTCGATGGTAAACTTTGGACATCTTTGGACACTTGCTGCCTTGTCCCATCAACAAATTACAGGAGTTTCCATCATTGTGAAGCCAAATGTGACTGGATCCCTCAAGAAAAAGCGGGGATTCGTGCAAGGTGCAATGGATAGGGGGAGGGATGGAAAGCGATGTTTTTGTGGCGAAGTTAAAGCGATTAACTAATCATTATCAAAATCCTAATATTGGGATATGACCCAGCCATTAACTATGGATATCACCTGGAATCAAACAGAGCATGGGAAATGCTGCCAACATTTCTCATCCCTTCCCCTGCAAACTGCTGCCTGCCCCTGATGGGGTGTATTCAACACTGTTGGGCGTTGGGAGTACAACCACTCATACTTCTGATATCTTCTGATTAGCTCACAAAGCCCCGTTTTTAAATATGTGTTGCCTCTTGTCTTGACCAATTCGATGGGGGTATTCATCCTTAACGTCATTTCTTTGTCGGCTATATGGGTCTAAAAATGAGGTCTGCCATCACTAATTTGTGGCATTTTGGAGGGCACATGACAATTAATCTCTGGATTTCACATGTCATCCATCCCGTTCCATGGGAATCCAAATAGAAAACTTCACTTTGCATATCCCATGACGGATCCATGGTGCTGGTATATATGCTAACATGACTGGGGTATATTGATGGTAAATGTTACCATATATAGCATACATGGATCCTATGGGTATGAATCAATCACTGATTTTCTGACCCGGAATGTCCATCGTATCTCCACTGACCCGGCAATGGCCATTGGAACCCACCTCGGTCGGACATGTCGGACACGGAGCGCGCGTCGTCGTCATCTTCAAACTCCCCGTGCAGGTCCTACAGGCAAATTTATTGGGTAAAACCCCTATATTTATTGGGTAAAAACCCATGGTTTCCGGTGAAATTTTCCAGATTTTCCCAACAAAACCAATCCCATGAAACAAATATCAAGAAAAAATGTCAAGCCTATGATACATGGGTTCATAATTTGTGAAAACAAGATGGAGCATGTGTTTGTTGTGTTTGTTGCTTTTTCTCCTGGAAACAGGCTATTCCCATTCCATACACATGCTTGAGAAAATCGTAGAAAACCACTAGATTTCTGCACTGGAGCCACTGAGGGTGGGTCTTGCTAGAGGCAATGAGCTGCTTGGTTGGCACTTTCTGCTTGGTTGGCACTTGCTGCTTGAGCTCCTTGACTTGGGTGCCAGTGTACAGTAAATGGATGGTTTCACAGATCGTAGAATTGGAGATTTGATGATCGCTACCAAGGTGATTTCCGAAACTCCATGGTCTAAAAAAATAAACATAAGTTTCTCTCAAAACATATGGAGGTTTCCTAAAATGGGGGTATCCCTAAATCATCCATTTTAGAGTGGGATTTTCCATGAAATAAACCAACCCTTTTGGGATACCATGACTATGGAAAGCCTCTTTTTTCATCGTTGGTCCATCCCCCAACCAGAGCTTGCTATGGGAATCCCATTCCCAGTCATGGGTCTGGGATGTCTGGGTAACCTGAATAGTTCGGCCATAAAAGGGGATGATTTCCTTATAAAAACCATGATTCCAGGGTTCGGGAGAACAGTGAGGTCGTGATGAAATTTACCCAGATGGGTGGTTTATTGTTTTACCCATATTAATCAGATAGTCTCCATATGTCTCCACTCCCTCAGCTCTTTCAGACTCGTCACTGCGGCTGGTGTTACCCAGTGAATGCGCTTCTGGTGCTTCTTCGGCTCTCGTCAGGCCATGACTTCAGCCGCACAAGGCAGATGGCCTCGTACGAGTAACAGGTTTCGCACATGTGTGCTGCATTCTCAGCATTGGAGCCTGGCAACCACACCACACCTCATGGCGTAGAAATTGGAACTCCAGCTGGGCAGGCACTTGAGATACTTAAGAAGACGCTGAAAGAGTCGTCATTGGGGGGTTTTGAAGCAAGAGTGAGATTTGTTTTTACAACATGGGGTACTTAAGTGACTTAACCAAGAAACAACAGATTTCAATATATTGTTTTTAAATAGATTTTAACGGGATTGAACAAAGAAATGGGAATCAAGATGAATTATGCAACCACATCCATGTTTTTTTTTTCTGGTTTCAATGCCAAAAAGATCACCAAAAAGATCACCCAGAGCGGTCATGGCGCCAACCTTGATGACCCAAAACGGTTTTTTAAGCTCAGAGCTCAAATGGAACATTGGGCTGCTAAGTGACAGGTTATCACCATCTATTTCACCATCTTTATCACCATCTATTTCATAATAGATCCATATGATAGTTAAAGAAGGAAACATGAAGCCAAGATTTGAGGCTCCAGTTTGTCTCCAAATTTCACCATTCAACATGACGACCCTGTCACCTTGGGGGTAAGGAAACTTACCAAAGGCTCGACCTGTGTCCCGCGTCCTCAGGAATGCTGGAGAGTGAGTGAGAAGAAGCAATTGGATCCGATGACCTACAGGGGCTACACCCATGGGAGATCCCCGGATGAGAACTGGGGGTACACCCATGATTTAGGAAACCTCAATGGTCTAATGGTTTTACTGCCATTTGGCTAGGACCACATGATGTTTTTTCAAGGTATATGAATCCAATATGAGCGTTGCATTTTGATGATGACGACCTCACAAATTCGCTGCTAATAAGAATCAGTATGAGCAAACTTGGACGCTTCTTACCTTGGCGGTCTATCAGTTGATTGTTTACTCCCTTATGTTCTGTTTGCTATATGCTTACCCAAGCTGGTGTTTTTGATTGCCCATCATTTTTTCGCGTGCGCTTGGAATTGCATCCCAGTTCGAAAGTGGGCAATAACATGGAGTGATCATATGATAATCCAGCTATGCGTTGCAGGGGTCATTGACCACTTAAGTGGGATGCACCCCAAAGTATCCACTTTGGATCAAATTCATGACATTATAGCCACGATCCAGCAACATCCCAAGGTTTCACCTTCAAATAAAACATAAAGTATAATCCCCATAGTAATACCCATAGTGATAATCACATATGGGATGTTCCAGTTCCCTTTGTTAAATAACCAAAGGATCAATTCCCATTACAGTCAATCCCATGAAATCCCCGTGACTTGATAAGTATTATTGTTCAATATTTTTCATAGGTAAATCATCAAAACTAATCAATAAATCGAAGGATAAATATCATTTCACCATGATTTTCACCATGTTAACTATATATATAATTAATTAAACCATTATTCACCACTACAAATCCCCAATGTTTATTGGAGTTGAACGGATCAAAGAACGACTTGTCTCGCCGATCCCCCGCCTGGAGCGGTGCGAACGCTGGTGCACGTTCCGCAGGTTCCGTGAGGGTCGGCGGTGCGAGCGCTTCAAGCCGCTCTTCAGGCGAGCTAAATCTTCTAGGGTCAACACCTGAGGTGTGACGGGTATACCAATGGTGGTTAATAATGGTTTATAACAGTTAATGACAGCAAATAGTTTTATTGATATCACACATATATGGGGCTTTATGGATATATGGAGCTTATATTGATATCATATATATGTGGCGGGTATACCAATGGCCATGGTAGCGATTGAGGACGGAGGTACCGAGGCAACATATATGTTTGGCCCATTTTTTTGGGGCTATGTCAGGGGATATCCTCACAAAATATGGCCTGAAAAATGGTACAGTACCTCCATTTGAGGATCCTGGAATTCCCATTGATAAACCATGAACTTTCAATAATGACCATCAATAGGGTCAATTTACCACTTGTCATCTGGGATTTACCTCACATTCTGGCTTTGAATGATCGGTGCAATGAATGATGGGGTACACAAAAATAAAGAGGATGTACATATACCATGATTTTTCAATGTATACCATGAATTTTCAATGTCTACCATGAAATTTCAATGTCTACCATGAATTTTCAATGTATACCATGAATTTTCAATGTATACCATGAATTTTCAATGTTTACCATGAATTTTCAATGTATACCATGAATTTTCAATGTCTACCATGAATTTTCAGTGTATACCATGAATTTGCAATGTATACCATGAATTCTCAATCTTTACCATGAACTTTCAATGTCTACCATGAATTTCAATGTATACCATGAATTTTAAATGTCTAATACCATGAATTTTCAATGTATACCATGAAGTTTCAATGTCTACCATGAATTTTCAATGTCTACCATGAATTTGCAATGTATACCATGAATTTGCAATGTATACCATGAATTTTCAATGTATACCATTAATTTTCAATGTATACCATGAATTTTCAATGTATACCATGCATTTTCAATGTATACCATGAATTTTCAATGTCTACCATTAATTTTCAATGTCTACCATGAATTTTCAATGTCTACCATGAATTTCAATGTCCACCATGAATTTTCAATAATTACCTGGATTTTTCAATAATTAGCATCAATTTGGTAAATTTACCACTTGTCATCTGGGATTTACCTCACATGCTGGCTTGTTCTGGCTTTGAATGATCGATGCAATGAATGATGGGGTACAAAAAAAAAAGAGGATGTACATATACCATGATTTTTCAATGTATACCATGAATTTTCAATGTCTACCATGAATTTTCAATGTCTACCATGAATTTTCAATGTATACCATGAATTTTCAATGTATACCATGCATTTTCAATGTATACCATGCATTTTCAATGTATACCATGAATTTTCAATGTATACCATGAATTTTCAATGTATACCATGCATTTTCAATGTATACCATGAATTTTCAATGTCTACCATTAATTTTCAATGTCTACCATGAATTTTCAATGTCTACCATGAATTTTCAATGTCCACCATGAATTTTCAATAATTACCTGGATTTTTCAATAATTAGCATCAATTTGGTAAATTTACCACTTTTCATCTGGGATTTACCTCACATGCTGGCTTGTTCTGGCTTTGAATGATCGATGCAATGAATGATGGGGTACAAAAAAATAAAGAGGATGTACATATACCATGATTTTTCAATGTATACCATGAATTTTCAATGTCTACCATGAATTTTCAATGTCTACCATGAATTTTCAATGTATACCATGAATTTTCAATGTATACCATGCATTTTCAATGTATACCATGCATTTTCAATGTATACCATGAATTTTCAATGTATACCATGAATTTTCAATGTATACCATGAATTTTCAATGTATACCATGAATTTTCAATGTATACCATGCATTTTCAATGTATACCATGCATTTTCAATGTCTACCATGAATTTTCAATGTCTACCATGATTTTTCAATAATTACCATGATTTTTCAATAATTAGCATCAATAGGGTAAATTCACCACTTGTCATCTGGGATTTACCTCACATTCTGGCTTTGAATGATCGGGTACCATCAATTTGCGATCGATGATTAGGAGATATTGGGATATAAATTATGAAAATTGGATCCCATAAATGGCCACTTGAATGGGGAAAATGAGTGAACATGATGATAATCCATGATAATCAATTGGATTCTGAGGTTTTGCGGTGATATACTAGTTGGTTTTTCTTGACATCCCACTGAAAATGGCTTGTGAGAATTCCCGAATCAATCAAGGATACTACTTAGTATAACCCCCTAGGCCCTCATCATTGAACATGCTGGATCTTTCCAGTTCGTTAGGTAACTTAGGTAACAGTTTACCAGAGGGTAACCCCCTACAATCATCAAACACAGTGGTCCCATTCACCAAGGGGCTGGATTTGGTTTGGCCACGTCCCATAGCACCGAGACGTTTTCATCTGAAGCTGTGACCTGGCGGAAGAACAGCGAACGGACGTCGGAATGAGAACGGTTGGTTCATAGTGGTTTTGGTATTGCATACCCTCTGGTAAACTGTTACAGAACTATGGAAAGATCCACCATTTTTGATAGGTAAATCAACTATAAATAGTCATTTTCAATAGCAAACTGTTAAATTACCAGAGGGTAATATATGCTAATATTGCATAATATCAATACATATGGGTAATGTTATAAGATTGGAAAATAGTAGTTGATGACTGCAAATAATTGTTGATATATGGTAACTTTATGGTCTGGTTAATCATGACAATTTTATGACCAATAAGGGTTGATACTGGTGCTTTTTTGGTTGATAATGGTTGAGAATGGTTTAAAATGGTTAATGACTGCAAATAGTAAATACAGTAATTGTCATTGTCATATAGTGATAGAACATGACTGTACATAATAGTTGATAATTGATAATACCAGTAGTTGATATCAGCTCAAATAATGGTCTATATTGGTTGATAGTGGTGATTCATTCTTACTAATGGTTAATAATGGCTTACCCTCCGTTGCTATCAAACATGTTGGAATGTCGGGCCATGATGTGGTATACCCAATAGCGCACCTCCACTTTACATATCTTTAATTATCTTTGTATCTTTATTACAGTACATATAACATCATATACCCTCTGGTAAACTAACATAACGATGGAAAATCACAATTTTTAATGGGTAAATCAACTATAAATGGCCATTTTCAATAGCAAACTGTTAGTTTACCAGAGGGTAACAATCCATTTGATGGGAGAATCTCACATCCCAGTGTCCCAGGGTTTCATGGGGACTTAACATCCCAGTCAGCTGAAAATAACTGTTATCATAAGGCCAGCCATGGGGATAATTCCCTGAGTCCAATTCCCATGTCATGACCTGATGGTCTATGGCATGGCTGGGTTTACCACAAGGGGGTTTCCTAACATCTGGAACCTGACAATGGGATGCCTCATGGGCATAAAACAAACCATAAATCGGGATATATGGAATACATAATGGACATATAACCAAGAATATGATATATGGGGGTGTCTGAAAAATATGATATACCCACGGGCAATTTTAATAGAGACAACGAATACACATATATTGGAACGATGATACAAGTATAGCGGCAAAAAATATCGGAGACCTAAAATGGGTTTGTCTGAAAATGAAGTACAGTATAGCATCCCCCCACCAGACTAGAAAGGCAACTGTTCTCTATTTCAGTGGGATTTTACTTTGCTACCTTTACAAGCATAGGGGTTTCTGCCATGACAGTAAAGCCCGAAGATTGGGAAGTTTCTGGAAGTCCCGCCTGATGTGGACACAACCGTCAGCAGTACAAACGCACATAAATACGTACATATTGATATGTTAATACTATATTTTGTACATTATATATACTTGTAATATATATATATATGTATATATATATATTTATATTAGCATATATATATATATATATTATAAGTATATATATATATGTGTATATATATAAGTATATATATATAAGTATATATATATATGTAAGTATATATATTATATATATTAGTATATATATTAGTATATATATATATTAGTATATATACATATCAATATGTATATATATATACATACATACACATTATATATATATACATATTGATATGTATATATATATATACATATTATCTATATTATATATATATTAGTGTATATGATATACTCTATATGTACTCCATGCAAATCGGAACCTCATTTTAATGAACCAACCAAAATCATGATTTAACCAACAAAAAAAGGGATTGAACCGGTAAAATTGGGTTTCACCCGTTAAAAAAACATAGGTCAAAACTGTGAGTAGAACACGGCGAACATATGTGAATAAAGCCTTGGAACATGCTGGCCTACAAAATGTTGGCCAGCTTTAGTATTAACCATTCAGTTGCGGGTTGATACATGTGACCCACATATAGAATATCGATAGGGTTCATCAATCACCACACAAAACAAGGAGTCTATATACTCATAACAATGATGAACACAGTAAACACATGAAGTTTAGCCAAAGAAACTTGGAATTGCATGGAACACATGAAGTTTTAGTCAAAGAAACTTGGAATTGTGTTGTATTGTTCGTCAATGTTGGAAATGCTGAGCAATAAAACGTGAACCTGATGGTAAAACTCGAGCCTTGACCATGATATCATTTCGGTCTCTTCCCAGCCCCTCCCTCGCCTTCGAAGTAAACTCACAATCCAACATGGGGCTCTTTAGGCCATAGAAAAATAGCTTAACATAGCTTAACTAATCCCTTCCCTCGTTCATATTAAAAAAACAACTTACCTAAACGAAACCATAGTTTTTTTTGGGGTATTTCCGCATTCAATTGGGACCATAGTTCTATGGGGTGTTTTTCACATTAGGGTGATGGGATTCCATCCGTGATGTCCATCCAGCTACGCGTGAAACACGCCTGCATCCGGATGCCCATCATACCTGGCGGAGCGACGTCGGGAGACCGGGAGATTTTTTGATCGGCCTCTGAGCATGGCAGCCATGGCGATTTGATTGGATGAATCTCATGATATCAGATCTAGATGATAGATTTAGAATGTCATCTAGATCTGATATCATATAGGATTTATTTTTATGATAGATGATGATAGATGATGATAAATGATGATAGATGATGATAGATGATGTTTATTGGATAATGATGTTTTTTTTAATCAGATTCTAATGCAGGAAGAATTCCCATGCTGCCGCGGCGCATTCATTGGGATTCTCCTGATCTGCAGATAGAAGGAAGCATTGTGCCGGCGTGTCACCTGAGTTTTGCTGCTGCTGCTGCTGTGAAAAGCAGCGCCTTTTGGATCCATGGATCCATGGGATTTCATGGGATTTCATGGGAACATAAAAACCAGTTGAAACCTGGGTATTTTTACCTATTTTTACCGTCAAATAGGATTGGTGTTTCCTATATGGCAGTGTGTCAAAACCAATAGTACCCCTTTTTTGTTCACATCAAAATAGCTGGTAAATGGATGTGAATAACCCCCTAAAAATGGTATTAATAGGTATTGATACATACCCATATATACATTTATCCTTAAACCAATCCAATGACTGACCAAATTCAGAAGGTAATCCCCAGAACGATCCGAGGTAGGCACAGTGCATGTGTGGAACCAAGGTGAAAACTGCATGGGACTCCGATGGACCCCGCGGCATTTTTAGATCCCGAAATTTGGCAATTCCCATCAGGACGCGTGTGTATAGTCATGTCAAAAAGAGTTAAGAATATGTATGTATGTATAATATATCAGGATTATTAAACACAATGGGGACGCTTATTCACACATCTCTCACACATATGTCATAATTATCGGCATGCCCCTGGTGGTTTTTCTATATCGCCAAGGAATGGATGAGGCTTTTTTCACCCGTGCCAGAGCCGTTTTTTTCGTGTCGTTCTCGAAAAAAAAACATGCTAAATGATGTAAAATGCACACATCTTTCTGAAGATGCAAATAGTAGATATCTCGAACTAGTGACTGGGCTTTATAACCCAACAAACATAACTGGGGGGGTTACATATTTGAGGTAGTATGTTCCATTATGTTTATTGTATCACTATTATATCTCTGTTGTGGTTCATTGAATCCCAATTTTATTTAGACACCCACAAACGTGACTGGGTGTGTCACCTTGCATCTAAAGGATTCTGAAGCCACCAAGCAAAAATACTGAGATGAGTTGTACTCTGGTGACATCAATGCCATTGGGCCATGGTCCGTGGTAAGTGGTAAAACACAGAAACATAGAACACGCGTGAGGACATTCCAGTTGGCAAACATGCAAATGACCGTGACTCTATTTTAAAAGCAACATTTCAGGATTGCTAAACAGCTAAACGATACAAATTGTGTGGCTACTGTAATGTGATGAAGCTAGAAGTGCGCAAATGGCTGACTGGTGCTTGCAGTCAACCACCACAAGCACCATTGTCATCAAAATTAGATGTTTCCCACCAACAATTGGATGCTAATGTTGATGCAAGATCAATCAACCCATGTATTTTTTCACTTTTCGTGGCAGCCAGTTGATTAGTATTGTTGTATCACCATTTTGTGGAACCAACTATTACTAGAATATGTACAACAAAATGGGGCTTCGTTAATCCTGGATGTTACCCCTAGCGATCCCCTAGGGCAACCATCCACATCATCTAGGCAGTCTAGGCATTCAGCAGGTCAGTCCACATGTGCCAGAAAGAATGCTAGTGGTTTATGGTGTTCCCATCATTATACATGGGATTCCAAACATAATAGGTATACACATCCCTGTAAAAAATGGATTGATGACCATCCTGCTATCTGGGTATATCGTCCAATTCCTGATTCCAGTTGCTTCTTCCATTGTATCTCCATAAATTAACATATTGTTACATTCCTAGTCTTTACTCTCTGGTAATTTAACATAGCTATTGAAAATCACCATTAAAAAAACGGTATAGGATTCAATAAATCACCATAAATCATGGTAAATCACCATTAATCACCATTATAAATCACCATTAAAATCATGGTAAATCATCACTTTTATCATCTATAGGATTTACATGTGCCATGGCGTCCAGCTATGTTATGACCAGGTAAATTCCCATTAAATCACCATTTTTTTCATAGATAAATAATCATAACTCATCAATAAATATCTATACTTCACCATCAATTTCACTATATAAACCATATATATATATTATATATATATTATATATATATATATATATATTATATATATATATTAACCATAATACGTATATATATATATATATATTATAAACCACAATAACCATATATATATATATATATTATATATAATATAAACCACAATATTCACCATACACCACGATAAATCCGCCTGTTTCAGACGTCGTTGAACCACGGCCCAAGGGACGTTGATTTCCCGGACGCAACAAGTGCAGCGTCCGGCCGCGCTCGAAGCCTTTGAAGGTCACCTCGTTGAAGGCCTCGACGTCGACGTGGCGGTTGCGACGGCGGTTGCGAAAAGGGAAAGAAGCATCGAACATCGGAAAAAAAACATGGTTTTTATAATGGTTTTATGTGATTTTGGAATATCCTTGTTGAAAACTGATAATGTTCTAAATATGATATAATACTTATGTTAATGTTCTTTACTATGATAATGTTTATATCACTATGATAATGTTATAAATATGTATATATATATATATATCATAGAAAACGAAGAAAACATGCTGATGCTGATTGCATTTTCATCCACTTCAATCCCATGTTTTTTCAAGCCGTTGCCGTGACCGTTGCCTCCTTCAGAGACACCGTGTCTTCGGGTTTGATAAGTTGGAGCAGGGGATGATGCGACTGGAGTTTGCACCCAAAGACCTGCAGGCTGAAGGCTGAAATCAAAACACCATGGGATAGGGACCACTAAAATTACCCTCTGGTTATTTAACAGTTTGCTATTGAAAATTGCCATTTATAGTTGATTTTCCCATGAAAAATTGTGATTTTCCATAGTTATGTTAGTTTACCAGAGGGTACCATCTGGTTATTTAACAGTTCACCATGGAAAATCACCATTTTATAGCTAGGTAAACCATCTATGGGCAATTTTCCATGGCTATCTTAAATAACCAGAGGGTACTTAATGTTTCTTAATCTTAGTAAACCAATATCATAAATTGCGACAAGCAAGTATGGAAGGATATATATATATATATCATGAAACCTACGGAAAAAAGGCAACGATCACGCAACACATATTACTGATCATATAATGCGAGTAAAGCAATCTCATAAACCACCTATATGGATTGATAGTTCATACCATCCACAGCAAAACTGGGGATGGTTTACTGTACAAACTGGCATGATCCAACTCAAGTTAGGATTTAGCCGGGTTAGCAGGGTCAAAAAACTCCAAGAAACGAAAAATGGGCTACTCCATGAGCTTTCACGAGATGTTCATCAACGCTAAATCCCGTAGGAAAATCACCACGTAAGTGGAGTGTTCTCCCCAAATCTCCCAGTAATAATATAATAATGGCAGGAACTCACCAGTTGAGGTATGAAAATGCCATAAAATCCCTCCCAGAAATTACTGGTTGGTTCGTAAATTATGTCCGTTTTTATGGGTTAGTATAACCACAGTATATGCGTTGTCAATCTTAGGTACCATGCAAAAAAGCGATTCCTAACTGGTCAACGTAGATATTCCTAATGAAATCGATGAAGAGTAAAGGATTCGTCCCTGGTAAACTAACAGTTTGCTATTGAAAATTGGCTACACCTGAACATTGGTTACAAAAGCAAAACATCTATGAACATGTATGAAGATGTTATGTCTAAGAAATCAATAGTCTTGGCTTTTCCATGGGATTTTCTGTCATTTTGTATTCCAATTTTAAACAATGCCCAATAGAGGTTTATTTTTGGGTATGTATACTGTATACCCCTATTTGGTACTGTAAAATGACCCCAAACGGTTGGACGCGTTTATTACCTATCGTTTACCACATGAAAAAACCCATACCCACATAGTCCTTGATAGTGGAAATATTAGAACATCCCCTCTGGTTTTTACGTTTACGTAGCTGTTGAACATCACCATTGTTAGTGGGTAAATCAACGAACTAAATGGCCATTTTCAATAGCTATGTTATAGTTGATAAATGGCCTATTTATAGTTGATATAGTTGGTATATATGACCAGATATACATATAGTTGATATAGTTGATATATGACCAGAGGGTAACTCAGGATCATCCTGAAAAACAACCAAAACACAGAGGATTTGACACCACTGGTACCGTGGCCCTATGGAGAAAAGGGACCACATATTTGGCCGAACGTTCGATGCCGGAAGCCCATCAAAAATCATGTTCCACCTAAAACACAGTAACCCATTTCCCATAGGATCCATGGTGCTGGTATATTGATGCTAACATGACTGGGGTATATTGATGGGATCCATGGCACACCATATATAGAAGCACCATGGATCCGTCATGGGTTTGTGTTTCCATGTGTTTTTTTTGGTATGATATGTTTAGCCGCTAAAGTTGACACCTTTTCAGAGACCCAGGGACCCGCCTTCTCTTCACCCCATGCATTCAGCACACGATATTCCTGGTGACCGAGACGAAGGCACAGCCGACTGTTGGATGCTGACTGTTGGTGACCAAAATCTGAGAAATGGGTAGAAATTCAATGTCATGAGTGGGAATATATGTATACAATTATTAATGTAATTGTATATATATATATATACCTGGATCTTCCAGGTGTTCCCTTTTTCCGCCTCTAATCACAGAGGCAAAAATTATTGCCTCTAATTCTGGAAAACGCCTCTGATTTGAAAAAATGCCTCTGCTGCTTCTTGGTTTGCCCTTCAAGTCAAAGAGGCATTATACAAGTGAGTTAGGGTCAAAACCTGAAGTGGTGATAAGTTTATCACGTATTGGGGAAAGTCCGTATTTTGTTTGTAGAATACGGCAAGACGACCGCCCCGTCTATCTATATTATGATCAAAACTTGAACCACAACATGAACAATCTCAAGCAACACCTTTTGCATGTTGTGAACATCATTTAAAGCATCGCTTTTCGAAACTTCAGAACTCGAAACTTCAGAACCAGTTTTGGATGCCCTCAGCAATACTCCAAGCGATGCCCAAAATTGTCTATAAACAGGCCAGCGCCCATTTGTGAGCATCTTGGAAATGACATTTGCTGACCTAGAAGAACCTGACCCTCACAAAGACCGCACACTCGACCAACATATACTAAATCATGAAGGCCAAAAGAACTGCCAGTCTAAGAGCCATTCAACAGATACCGGCTAGTTAGCGCAAGACAAAGATTACGCGACGCGTCATGTCATTGTATTCATTTGGGTTCACATTGCACATGTGCAGCAAAATCCAAAGCGATAGCTGTGCCTAAGTTCATACTTTTTTTGGATCAGGTTTGCGCTATCAGATTTGGCCCGAACCCACATGGAACATCACCCCAAAACATATTATATATATACATATATTTCATTTTATTTACATATTTGCAATACTGAGGTCTTTTTAGGGAAGGTGAAAAAATGAAATCTAAAAAACAATAATGTAGCCAGAATAAAACAATTCCCAATATTGATGACGAAATACGGTTGCCATCATGATCTTATATGATATAAATATATATATATATACATAATTCAAATTGTTTTTTATTCAAATGGTGAAGCACTGTTGCCACCATCAGTTTTTCAGGTACAGAAATTTTAAAAGGATATAGGACAAAATGTCGCCACCATCATGTTTGCATGTTTAAACTGTTTCTGACATGTTACCACCATCATAGTCTTATAATCAAGCCATATCAAGGCAGAAAACAATACTAGCCAAAACAGTGAGCAAAAAAAAATGGGTTGGCGGCGGGGTGGAATTCGTTCATGAAAAGTTCAAGAAAACACATAATCACATTTTTTGGGAACTCAAATTTAATGAAGATAGTGTTGTAACAGAAAGCGAAATTTGCAACCCCTTACAGCTGTCAACAACGCTAGTGACGTGTCTATGGGGATGTTCATTTCACAGGAGAGTTGGATTTTTTTGATTTCACAAGGTTTTGTTTGCGAAAAGACATGAAAACACATGTTTTCCCCAGTTCCAGCGAAATGGATTTTCCCTTAAAGCTGTCCCTCTCGCTAGCGACGTCTATAAGAGAGAAAGCGAAATTTGCAACCCCATACAACACCAACTTCATTAAAATGGTGGTTCGAGTTCAACAAAACAGTACTAAAGTTACTAAAGATGCACTAACGCTAGCGATAACGAACCAAACAGTTCCCCTCGTTAGCGATAGCGAACCAAACAGCTCCCCCCGTTAGCGATAGCGAACCAAACAGGTCCCCACGTTAGCGATAGCAAACCAAACAGGTCCCACGTTAGCAATGACGAACCAAACAGTTTCCCTGTTAGCGAATAAAACAAGTCTTTGGCAAAACAGCATGCACATAGTTTCAGCAAGACTGAATATACAAAACAACGATAATCAACATATATTTTGGGCATTCGTTTCTGAGTTTGGCGTGACATTTTGGGCTGAAAAACATTTTGTATTTGAATGTATCGTGATATTTTCTCCAAAATCAACTTATTCACTTCTTTAAATTGAGCTCAGATTAGATATATATATATATACATATAGATATGTTTGTTTTAAAGTCTAGTTATTTATGCACATTTTGGCCAACATCACACCGATCAGCGCATTTTTAGTCTAGTTATATTGATGTATGTAGTGTTGTGATATCCTCAGAATGATTTTTTCATAAATGGCACTGGCTGCAACACTGGCAATGTGGGTTTGGCTCAAAAGCATTGACCCATATTTCGGATGGAATGGTATGATTGAACAACATGGGTAGATTCTTGACCCACATTTCAGCCATATCTATGGATGGGCAACCAGAATGACACTGCTAGACACGGAGCCTAAGGTCGCAAAAATTTTGTCTAGAACTTAGATGAAGTTGATATACCGCGACTAGGGTTTTACTTGAAAACACCCCAGAGTGAAGAGCGCGAGACATCTACAGAAAATCAAGCTGTATCGAGGCTGGCCCTTGGAGAATGAAAAGCGAAAGTTCAGCAATGGTTGTGTTCATGTCCATTTTGTGATATGATGTGAGATGACCTATGAACCCACATTTCATGAAATGGGCCTACCCAAAAATCAGTGAACTGGTAATTCCGCCTCTTTCCTGGAAGATTCCGCCTCGTACCCGGCAAGTTCCGCCTCTAATTCTTTTGGTTTTTCCCAAATCATCACATTTTAACTCCCACATCATGAAATTCCACGTCATGAAAAAACATGAAATTCCAGGAAACCCACATCATGAAACTCCACGAAACCCCACATCATGAAATTCCAGAAAACCCACATGATGAAATCCAAGAAACCCACATCATGAAATTTCCAAGAAACCCACATCATGAAATTCCAGGAAACCCACATCATGAAATTCCAGGAAACCCACATCATGAAATTCCCCACATCATAAAATTCCAGGAAACCCACATCATGAAATTCCAAGAAACCCACATCATGAAATTCCAGGAAACCCACATCATGAAATTCAGAAACCCACATCATGAAATTCCAGGAAACCCACATCATGAAATTTCAAGAAACCCACATCATGAAATTCCAGGAAACCCACATCATGAAATTCCAAGAAACCCACATCATGAAATTCCAAGAAACTCACATAATGAAAATCCAGGAAGCCCACATCATGAAATTCCAGGAAACCCACATCATGAAATTCCAGGAAACCCACATCATGAAATTCCATGAAACCCACATCATGAAATTCCAGGAAACCCACATCATGAAATTCCATGAAACCCACATCATGAAATTCCAAGAAACCCACATCATGAAATTCCAAGAAACCCACATCATGAAATTCCAGGAAACCCACATCATGAAATTCCAGGAAACCCACATCATGAAATTCCAGGAAACCCACATCATGAAATTCCAAGAAACCCCCATCATGAAATTCCAGGAAACCCACATAATGAAAATCCAGGAAGCCCACGTCATGAAATTCCAGGAAACCCACATCATGAAATTCCAAGAAACCCACATCATGAAACTCCACGAAACCCCACATCATGAAATTCCAGGAAACCCACATCATGAAATTACAGGAAACCCACATCATGAAATTCCAGGAAACCCACATCATGAAATTCCAAGAAACCCACATCATGAAATTCCAGGAAATCTACATCATGAAATTCCAGGAAAACCACATCATGAAATTCCAAGAAACCCACATCATGAAATTCCAAGAAACCCACATCATGAAATTCCAGGAAGCCCACATCATGAAATTCCAGGAAGCCCACATTATGAAATTCCAAGAAACCCACATCATGAAATTCCAGGAAACCCACATCATGAAATTCCAAGAAACCCACATCATGAAATTCCAGGAAACCCACATCATGAAATTCCAGGAAACCCACATCATGAAATTCCAGGAAACCTACATCATGAAATTCCAGGAAACCCACATCATGAAATTCCAAGAAACCCACATCATGAAATTCCAAGAAACTCATATAATGAAAATCCAGGAAACCTACATCATGAAATTCCAGGAAAACCACATCATGAAGCTTTGACATTCACCTGCTGTATGATATTAAACTCATCAGAACTTTTGACACGCAAACTCCAGCTCTACCCCATGTATGACAAAAAACTCTCGTGGGTTTTGGGTATGCAGAGTCCTGATTTCCCTTCTGTGTGACAAAAACCCTAGATGAACTTCAATATGCAAAGTCCTGATTTTCCTGTATATAAGCGTATAATATAAGATGTAATTTACTGATTTACTTCCTGCACGCCAAAAAAACAAACTCATGTGAATTGTTTTTGATATTATGACACATCCTGATGCAACGTTTGTTTGACAAAAAAAATATGAACTGTTTCACTCATAAATTCCCGATTCAATTCACCTCCTTTTTTGACCAAACCATATTGTATGAACTATTGATATGAAGTGTCCTCTATGACAAAGAAGTCTCCTTTTAACCTTGAATAATTATGAACGTGTATGATTTACCAGGTGTTGATGCCAAATATATCATGAATCATCATACATGTATCATAGTGTGCTTTTTTGGGACGTTCTGAAACGAGATGCTGCTGCTCCGCAGAGATTAAAATACATTAAATTCAGCTTTCTTACCAACACAAAACCGATATCCGATATGAGTGCTAGTCAACCTGTGGAAAATTAAACAATATAATTGCATGGGCTTTTTACTGCCAAATTATTGCGATTTCATGAAGTGAAACTTGGCGACAATTTATTGGCGTTGTTTCCGCGGTCGAAAAGAAAATAAATTCTTGATGAGCCACTTTGAAAAAACACTGCAGGATATGTTGAAACTTTTTTTCATGAAATAACGTATTGATGTGTAAATATTTTTCTGCTTGAGGAGCAAGAAAATGAACCTCTTTAGTTATAGGCATTTCTTTCAGCAAAAACTAGTTTCGGGTAATTTGATGGGTGAAAATCGTTGAAAGCAAAGAAATGCCTCTACCCATTAAGATTCGCCTCTGATTTTCCAAAGGCGCCTTTTCAGAAAGAGGCCAAAAAAGGGAACCACTTTGAGGATGCAGGTATATATATGTATATGTACACCCTCTCCCCCCAAAAAGAACCGACCGGTTTTGATTTTTTAACTGACTGTGTTTTACAGTGTTTTTTGTTTATGTTTGCCTTCAAAAACAACGTTCTAATTATCAGTCATTTGAAGACTTTGGATGTTTGAGCGTGTTGAGTTGTGATGCTTCATGTGCAAATACCATTACATTTTTTGATGGTATTTGCAGCGTTTTCGACTACCATATTGTGATCCCAACAAGGAGTTTCAATTCACACATATAAAAAAAGCGGGCGGCGCTGTGGCTAAATGTCAATTTTAAGCTTCGCACTCGCGTTTATAATGTGTGTGCGCGTTTTTTTGTTACACATGAAAGTTCGGATTTTATATATTTTCAGATCTTGTGAAGATTTATTTTCAACAAACTCCTTGTGCGAAGTGCATTCCCGTTCAATAGGCGACATGCCTTTAAAAATTCAAAGAAGGTCAAATTTAGTTAAAAGAAGCACATTTTGTGTCAAACATGTTGGCAATATTGGTTGGAAAACAGCGCAGGTGTCAAGCAAACACTTCATTTCAATTGTGCATGATTACGTTGCAAATACTGAGTACATACTCGCTTTTGAAACCACACTATTCCGTGATGAAAGCTGCGGTTTGCAAGATGTTCTGAAAACAACGCAAACGACTTCACTAAAATATATGCAATATTACATTACATGAAATGGTTCTTCCGGGATTGTAGCAGTATTTTTTAGAAGTAATCTTGGCCGACATGAGCAGGACTGAAGCAGGCACTTTCATTCAAAGGACGCAGCATTCCTGGGAAAATCATTCCATTTCAATAGGTAGCATTCCCTTAAGACACTCGGTCGCATTTCTTCAAAATCGGCACTGTTCATCTCAAAGAGAGATTGTGTTTGCTGTTTTTTTCACGAACAAGCAAGTACACACGATTACTTTCAAACAGCATCACACAATTACTTTCAAAAAGAAACAACGCATACCCAAGTCAGAAAACACAGCATGTCTTGAAGGAAACGATATGTTGTAAAGTGCAAAGTGCAAAATGTATTTGCAACATACAAGGCTGTCTTCAGATTGGTCCGGCATCGCTTCAAAGCAAATAGCATGCCTTTCAACGCTCAAGTTCATATTGAAGAAAACGCATGTTTCTCTTTGAATTACTTTACTTCGTGTGATCCCCACCATGACATTTATACATTTTGTTACTGGCAAATCTTTTGGCATTCTATCTGACATATTTTCTGGCATTCGATCTGGCATTCTATCTGGCATATCTTCTGGCATTCTACCTGGCATATCTTCTGGCAGATGTTCTGGCATATCTTCTGGCATATCTTCTGGCAGATGTTCTGGCATATCTTCTGGCATATCTTCTGGCATTCCATCTGGCATTCCATCTGGCATATCTTCTGGCATATTATCTGGCAAATCTTCTGGCATTCTCTCTAGCATATCTTCTGGCATATTATCTGGCAAACCTGCTGGCATTCTATCTGGCAAACATTCTGGCACTTTATCTGGCATATCTTCTGGCATTCTAGCTGACATTCTATCTGGCATTCTATCTGGCATACCTTCTGGCATTCTATCTGGCATATCTTCTAACATTTTATCTGGCATATCTTCTGGCACTCTATGTGGCATATCTTTTGGAGTGGATACTCGCGGTTGAGGTCCGGCAGGGAACACTGGCGGTGATGGTCGTGGTTGAGGTCCGGCAGGGAACACTGGGCGTGGATGGTCGTGGTTGAGGTCCGGCAGGGAACACTGGGCGGGGATACTCGCGGGTGAGGTCCGGCAGGGAACACTGGGCGTGGATGGTCGTGGTTGAGGTCCGGCAGGGAACACTGGGCGGGGATGGTCGTGGTTGAGGTCCGGCAGGGAACACTGGGCGTCGAGAGTCGTGGTTGAGGTCCGGCAGGGAGCAGGAGGAGAGGAGCAGGAGGAGAGGAGACGAGGAGAGGAGACGAGGAGAGGAGACTAGGAGAGGAGACGAGGAGAGGAGGAGGAGAAGGAGGAGCAGGAGGAGCAGGAGGAGGAGGAGGCAACTGACATAAAATCTAACAACCCTCACCTGGCAGGTGGGGAATAAGTACATCTAACTGACATGTTCTTTTTCTATCAAACACCTTCATTCAAAAATTGAAGCATTCCTTGGACGCATTCCTTCTCAATAGGTAGCATTCCTTTTAAGAAGCAACTTTTCTTCAGAAAGGGCACTGTTAATCTCACAAAGGTAGCATGTGTGAGACTGTTTAGACAAACACGGTTCATATTTTGTTCATTTTAAGCACGCAAGCTATTACTTTCAAAACATGATTTCATACTGACTCTAGAAAGCAGAATGTAGCAATACTTCTGCCACATGTGCAGCATGTTTCTTTCAAAATTCCAGCATGGTTGTTTTCCAACAGCGATAGTATTACTTAGAGAATCTGCTACATGTTTGGAGATAGTTTTATTTTCTTTCAAGAGATGATGCATTTCATTGAAAAATGCCTGGTATGTTGCAAGGACTTTTCGTGCAACGTGTTACTTCCTTTCAGAAGTATTGTACTCATGAAATGGGTATGCCCTCCATTTTTGAAATAAGCAATGCATATTTACCTGTAGGGAAACACACTACCTGGTAACTACCTGAAACCTCATGAACATTGATATTGTGAAGAAAATTGCCTATGCAAACAAGGAATGCTGAAGCCTTTCGTCTATGCTCCTGGGCGTTGTTTGGCGGTGGCAGGTGGATAGCTTGGCAGCAGGCCATGAAGTCAAGAATCTAAACCAACAGATTCAAGATTCAAGATGCAAGATTCAAGGTGTAGAAAGACGTTCTGAATTCAAGAACTTCTTTCTAGACCTTGAATTGAATCTTGAATCTTGAATCCAACACTCCTCTCGTTTGCAAACGCTTGCAAACGCGTGTTCTGGAATTTCCCTTGAGTACTACCCCAAGATTCCTAGATAATGATATTAGTATAGATTCTGGTACCCCCTGGATATGACATGAATTACATATATTCGGCAGTTCATATATCTGTATATGTATGGTAACTCCTTGGGATCCAAACATGTGATAAATATGCTACGCGTTTTTTTTGGGGGGGAGGGTACCATACATATAACATATATATATATATATGCACTGTGAAGCATTGTTATACAAATGAACAAACAACCTTTAGACATTGTAAACATTTACCCTCTGGTGATTTAACATAGCCATGGAAAATCACCATTTTTAACAGGTAAACCATCTATTTCTATGGGCCATCTATACCATGGCAAACTGTTAGTCATAACCAGGTTGGTGGTTGACCTACCCCTCTGAAAAAAACAAAATTGTCAATGGGAAGGATGACATCCCATTAATATGAAATGGAATATAACAAAATTTCCAAACCACCAACCAGATGATCTTTTGTTACCACACCTGCGGCGTCCAGCGGATGCTCTGACAGCAGCGTGTGAATGTTGTCCATGGTGCTGAGCAGAAAACTCTTGATCTCCTCTGGAGAAAATGGCTGGATGTTATGGACGTCTATTCATCTGGAAATCATATCTGTCAGCTCACATTGGGGATATATATATATATATATATATTATAATATGATGATAAAATAAGTTATGCCACATTGGTTTGGTGGTTGAGCAACCCTCAAAACATGCGAACGTTATCAGTGGCATATAAAATATAATTCTCAAGTAAAGGTCATGACCGTGCAAATCATGAGTCCAAACCTTGGCGCCCGACACATCAAAAAACAAGTTTGCAGCTATGACTGTTCACCCTCGTGTTCAAAAAGCATTATCACAGGCAGCACATTAGCCCAACAATCCACCCCGTAAAACTATAACTTGGAAGTGGATATGTGTATTTTAGTCCGTAACACAGGCAGTTGTATTCTCTTGTTCGGGGGTGGCAACATACTTTACCACCGCTCTCCTTAGGATCAGCAGCCACTGGTACCTTGGAACAAATGGAACGCACCAGGTGGGCAACTTTCTCCAAAAAAGGACTATTAATGGGTTCATAGTCAGCTGGGTTTATCTGTAAAATAGGGGAGGCCACACAATTGCATTTTTTCTGGGACAATGATGAGGAAACCATGGAAACCATGGGGGTGCATGATTTTCATCCGCGCAATTTTTTTTGGTCGATGCGACCTAGAGACAAGGCCTAGCCAGGCCTAGGTTTGGGAAGTGCTCAGAACGGGTTGCTCCTATGTTCTTGCTTGTCCTGACTACGTCTCCAACTTTCCTGGATGTATGATTTATATGATTATATGATCTTTCAATATTGAATACTAGTGTGCATCATTGCATCATTGTGTTCACGCTCCGAGAAAAAACACGGCGAGCTCGGAAATCTCCGAACTACTAACTGGCCACCGAAATGGGAACATAGTAGAGGACAAAATTATGTGTTAAATGTAATGCCATGCACAATTAGGGTCGTCCCCTATCGGTTATGAAGGTTTTGTGCAACCTCGGAAAGGCCAAGGCGAAGCAAAACTAAATCAGTGTTACAATAGTTTTGTCGGTTACTCATATGGGAAAATCATCAAGCTATAGCTGGGTGACTTTCAAGCAAACCATATTTTATTACCAGAGGCTTGTCTCGGAATCAGCTGTTGCGGCCAACTTGCCCCAGACCTTCCCAGAGCAAGTGGCAGGAATCAGATCTTCAAGTTCGGCTCTCAGTAAGTCCACCTTGTCTCCCACCTCAGGTGGATCAATCGTTCGGAACCCGTTGACAGTATGAAATAGTAGTGTCCGACAGGGAAAGCATTCGAGATTATTACAGAGATTCATCCTGTGTCTATAGATATAGTGCATATATATATATATATATATATGTTTTTCTCAGTGTGTATATGTACGGTAGTAATTGTATAATTTCAGGTACGGTCGGTTTGGTCCATATTTTTTAACAAAGAGCTGCGGGGGAACAGCCAAGCCCCTGACTGATCACCCTCCCCACGCTGCTTTGGGTAAGTCTTCTAGGGTTTAGAAGAGGTACCTACTAGAGGCGGAAAAAAACAATAATATCAATGTATTCTGGACATAACATAAATATAAATATAAACCCAAATATATATATATATATACAGTATAAACTAGTAGTATAATTTCATATGTAGTACATCGATGGACAAATAGATGGATCGAT
>CAMXCT020002401.1:37500-60000 GCA_947184155.2 Cladocopium goreaui
GGACCTCAACCGTGGGTATCCATGCCAAGTGTTCCCTTCCGGACCTCATGTAGGAAGATATGGGACAAAGAATGTGCAGAAGAAAGTTAGAAAGAATGTCAGAAAGAATGTCAGAAGATATGCCAGAAGATATGCCAGATAGAATGCCAAATAGAATGCCAGATAGAATGCCAGAAGATATGTCAAAATATATGCCAGATAGAATGCCAGATAATATGCCAGAAGATATGCCAGATAGAATGCCAGATAGAATGCCAGAAGATTTGCCAGATAGAATGCCAGAAAATATGCCAGAAGATATGCCAGATAGATATGCCAGAAGATATGCCAGAAGATATGCCAGAAGATATGTCAGAAAATATGCCAGAAGATATGTCAGATAGAATGCCAGAAGATATGTCAGAATATATGCCAGAAGATATGCCAGATAGAATGCCAGATTGAATGCCAGAAGATATGTCAGATAGAATGCCAGAAGATATGCCAGATAGAATGCCAGAAGATTTGCCAGATAGAATGCCAGAAGATTTGCCAGATAGAATGCCAGAAAATATGCCAGATAGAATGCCAAATAGAATGTCAGAAGATATGTCAGATAGAATGCCAGAAGATTTGCCAGTAAGAAAATGTATAAATGTCATGGTGGGGATCACACGAAGTAAAGTAATTTTGTTTTTTTTTGCAATCATTTCCTTTACCTTTTCCTTTGCTAAAGTTTTTTCTTTTAATTACTTAATTACTTTCTTAGTCTCTTTCATTTGAAATTCTCAGAAATGCCAAGTTTCCCAAAATATATGATGCCTTATTTAAAACCCACTTAAAAACATCACTCAAACAATTTTTCAAGGGGGTAGTCCATGAGCAACCCTGATACACAATAGTGTGGTTTGTTTGGAGGGTACACTATTGTGTCCTGCTGCTTCCTGAGGTCATGATTTTTTGATTTTTTCAATCATGTCCTTTACCTTTTCCTTTGCTAAAGTTTTTTCTTTTAATTACTTAATTACTTTCTTAGTTTCTTTCATTTGAAATTCTCAGAAACGCCCAGTTTCCCATAATATATGATGCCTGATTTAAAACCCAATGAACAAACATCACTCAAACAATTTTTCAAAGGGGTAGCCCATGAGCAACCCTGATACACAATAGTGTGGTTTGTTTGGAGGGTACACTATTGTGTCCTGCTGCTTGCTGAGGTCATGATTTTTTGATTTTTCAATCATTTCCTTTATCTTTCCTTTGCTAAAGTTGTTTCTTTTAATTGCTTAATTACGTTCTTGATTTCTTTCATTTGAAATTCTCAGAAATGCCCAATTTCCCAAAATATTTGATGCCTTATTTAAAACCCAATTAAAAAACATCAATCAAACAATTTTTCAATTGGCAGTAAATTGAAATCAATTGAAAGTAAACTCAAAGTAGTTTGAAATCAATTCAACGTAAATTGAAATCAATTGAAGTAAATTGAAAGTAAATTGAAATCAACTGAAATGAATTGAAAGTAAATTGCAATCATTTCAAAGTAAATTGAAAGAAATCAATTGAAAGTAAATTGAAATCAATTCAAAGTAAATTGAAATCAGTTCAAAGTAAATTGAAATCAATTTAAAGTAAATTGAAATCAACTCAAAGTAAATTGAAATCAATTCAAAATAAATTGAAATCAATTCAAAGTAAATTGAAATCAATTCAAAGTAAATTGAAATCAATTCAAAATAAATTGAAATCATTTCAAAATAAATTGAAATCAATTCAAAGTAATTTGAAATTAATTGAAAGTAAATTGCAATCAATTCAAAGTAAATTGAAATCAATTCAAAGTAAATTGAAATCAATTGAAAGTAAATTGAAATCAATTCAAAATAAATTGAAATCAATTCAAAGTAAATTGAAATCAATTCATAGTAAATTGAAATCAATTGAAAGTAAATTGAAACAATTCAAAGTAAATTGAAATCAATTCAAAATAAATTGAAATCAATTCAAAGTAAATTGAAATCAATTGAAATTAAACTGAAATCAATTCAAAGTAAATTGAAATCAATTGAAATCTATCATTTTTTTTCTTTCACACTATTGTGTGCCCGATACATTGTTTTTTCCACACTATTCTGTGCCCTAAATTTGTTTAGGGGGGGGTCCCCCACACTAATCTGTAACCTACATTAAGTAGAGACATGGAGGGATAGCAAGGACATGTGCGTCACTGCATGAACTAACTGTATTCCGTGCGACTTCTCTTTCTGCACTTTATCCTTGGAAGCCATCAATTCAAACAGCTGCAAGCACGTCAAACCAGAGACACGACATCGATGCTGGGATTCAGTCTATCAAACTGGAGCTCCAAAACCAGATCTTGACGCCACAGCAGAAAAAAGACGATTTTGAAGCACTTTTTAAAAGGATTTTTAGAAGGAAAATTATTAGCGCCAAAATTGCGAAAATCTGCTGACAAATCACTCTCGCAGCCTGGCTGCAGCCACTCCAATACGATTTACGAGATCCAGCTGCAAAAGACAATAGTATTACGCGAGCAGCCGCGGCACCAAGCAACCTTGAGGCAGCCACTACAATGCGATCTGCAGAGACTGAGTTGCAAAACACAATAGATCTACACGCAACGGCGTCGGAAATTGCAGCTCCAAAACCGAATGAATCTCGACGCCATGCACAGCAGAAAAAAGACGATTTTGAAGCACTTTTGAAAACGGCTTTTTAAAAGGAAAATTACTAGCGCCAAAATGCGAAAATCTGCTGACAAATCACTCTCGCAGCCTGGCTGCAGCCACTCCAATACGATTTACGAGATCCAGCTGCAAAAGACAATAGTATTACGCATGCAGCCGCGGCACCAAGCAACCTTGACGCAGCCACTACAATGCGATCTGCAGAGACTGAGTTGCAAAACACAATAGATCTACACGCAACGGCGTCGGAAATTGCAGCTCCAAAACCGAATCTCGACGCCAAAGCAGAAAAAAGACGATTTTGAAGCACGTTGTAAAAGGATTTTTGGAAGGAAAATTGCTACCGCCAAAATTGCGAAAATCTGCTGACAAATCACTATCGCAGCCTGGATGCAGCCACTCCAATACGATTTACAATCTTCAGCTGCAAAAGACAATAGTATTACGCATGCAGCCGCCACACCAAGCAACCTTGACGCAGGCAACCCATTTTGTAGATTGAGGCAAGGCATTTTGTAGAGAAAAATACCGGGGCCACTACTAAATGGGTGGCTCCAACCCCACCCCTAATTCGCGGGGGGATGTTATAGGGTGTTTTAAAATCTCCGGTTGCAGATCGCATTGCAATGGCTGCATGATGTTGCATGGGCTCTGTTTTCGGGAGGAAGCCGGGGCACGAAACCTTGCGCTTTTCCGTGTAAAGTGGCTGCAGCCGGCGTTGAAGGGTACCTCGTTTGTGCGGCGGTTGCGGCTGCGGTCGGTTTGCCTTTTTTTTCTTGCCGCAGTGTAATGGTGGCTTGAAGCTGCTTTGGGTCTGCTTGTGTGTGCGTAGTTATTGGGTGTTTTGGAATCTCCGGTTGCAGATCGCATTGTAGTGGCTGGAAATTTCTCTACAAAGTGCCTGGCCTTGGATAGGCTTCTTCACTACAAAATGAGTGCCGAAAAGGGGTTAAAACAGGGTGAAATTTGGTTTGTTTTTCATCACGATGGTTTTCGAAGGCTGTTTTCAACCATTTTTTAGGACCCAATTTGTAGACAAAAAACTGGCTCCGAGGGGCCCTGAGCAATTTGAAAAATCCAAAACCGCTTTGCGTGATCAATTTCAAGATACCCATTTTGTAGTAAACCCAAAATGCATCAAGAACCCAGATTGAAGGGAGCAAAACCACAGAAGGGTTCACTGCATTTTTTCCGTCTCAAGACTCAAAACCACGAGGAAACAAATTAGCAAGTGATCATGTTGTTCTCTGTGTGTGTGTCGGTGTTTTTTGGAAGGAACCACATGATGGGTGTCAAGAACCCAAGCAGCTTTGAAGAGTCCAAAGTCTTCAGTTGCATGTTTGAGAAAAAAAAGAACCACAACGCCAACCCATCTTGTAGGTGCTTGGAAGGAAACCTGTCATTTTGTAGGGGCATGATATGGCATGAGGGGGGGCGTGGGAATAGAAACACCACACAAATACTAAGTACGACTTTGAACTCAAATTTTCTATTTAATGCTTCTCTTGGGGTGTCTTCGGCTAAATGACTATATGCGCAGGAAATAACAAAACACCAAACCATATTATAGCTGTTTCGACGAGGACCTCTCACTTTGTAGGATCCCCATTGACATTGCAGGGGGTAACTCAAGTGACCCCCATTTTCTAGCTAGAAAAGTTCTGACCCACTCAAAAGCCTAGAAAATGCAAAAACCAAGTAAAATTGGACGTTTTATTTGATTGGGCTATTCATTTTATAAAGGGATGTATGGATGTTTTGGACCTGTATTTTTTAAACAAACAGGTGCATGAGAGTACAATTCACCACTTTGGGTCTAGAAAATGATCTGTAATGCCATCATAAGAACAATAAAAAATGTTCTCTTAAAAAAATTGTTCAAAAATGGAGGGCCAGAAATGAACAATGTTTTCTTTTTAGAAATTGAATTGTGCAAACCATGCTAAGGCAGGTAATCCATATTCCTCAGGAATCACCAGAAAACATCAAATTGAGCAGTTCTGCCAAAAAAACAGAAACTGACCTTTAATCCAACGCCATCGTAAGTGATGTATTCCTCTGCCCAAGACTTGTTGAAGATTGGTTGATAGAAACAAGGTTGGCCAAGGTCTCTATATTTCTTCGGTTCGACACCATGTCTTGCCAAACGTTTCAAGAAAATGCAGCTGTTAAACAACAAATTTTCTACAAAATGAATCAGCATGCCTTGGTCAAAATTCCCTTTCCATTTTGGGGGTAGCTCAAATGATCCTCGTGTGCGAGACAAATTAACGGAACAGTCACAAGTCACAAGCCTGGAAAACGAGAAAAACAACGATAAAGATCGATGTTCTTGGGGGCCTGGTCAAATCATTGCCTAGATATGTTTATGCCTGTTCTACACGTGCATTTTTTTAAGAAAACAGGCACATGGAAGTGCAACTCATCATCAACTCACGACTTGTTCTCTAGAAAATGATCTGAATAGCATGAAGCTGCACCAGTCAAAAAAAAACAAATACATATGTGTCAAAATCCAAGACCCAAAATAAGTCATGTTTTCTCTAGAAAATGAACTGCCTAACCCTTCCTGAAACCAGCACCCTATATTCCCCAGGAAGCCCCAGAAAACATCAAATTGGTCCCCCAGGAACTAAAACCTCATTTCAAAAAAACATGATCCAAGGAATCCCCCCCCCCAACAATGATGTCATCGACCCTTTCATGTTCAGGCATTTTCTAGGCAAACATTGAATGAGCCAAGGGTTTCCCAAAATACTAATGTCTCTGTTTGGCTTACACTTCATTCAAACAATATTGCGCATTGGCACTTCAAGATTTTGGCACTTTCGAGTGAACCCTGAAGTTCCGTCTGCACAATTTTGGAATAAACAGTTCAAAAAAACACATATCATCACATGACATTTCAACAAAATCTCGATAAATTATGGTCAAATTATATCTGTTTCCTGGATACCCCAAATCGTCTAGAAATTGCATGGCACAATCAATTTGGCTCTTGATATCAATCTAGCAGCTGTCTAGAAAATAACTTGATATGGAAGGATGAACTTGGCCCTGGGCATGGGGCTTCTTAAGCATTCCCCAGGAATGACCCAGGAAGCATTCGGACAAGAGTTCGATTGTTTTTCTTTTTCAGCCCTTATCTATCCTTATCTCTCTAGAAAATGGTCAGATACATTTATATATAAAATCATGAAGGACCTTTTCGACTTTCCCCAGGAAACGTAAGGAAATTGACTGGGCGGGAAGTTTCTAGCTAGAAAATGGTGGTCACTTGAGTGACCCCTTAGAATCTTGGAAAATTCAATGGGGATTTTGTAGGGGCATGATGGGGGAACAGAAAATGTATAAGTGCTCGCAAATATATTCTGCGCAGTCTGGAGGCCAGACCTTTTGAAGCATGTGAAGCAAGGAAAAAAAAGCAACCCATTTTGCAGGGTTTTGAAAGGGACCTGTCATTTTGTAGGGGATGTAGGGTTTTGAAAGGGACCTGTCATTTTGTAGGGGCATGACATGGAAGAGAATAGTTTCTCTAGAAATTGTTGCGATCTTTCTTAAGAAGGTAAACAACAGCACACCAGTCCATATTGTAGACGTTCTGGCAGAAGACCTGTCATTTTGTAGGGCCGTGATGGGGGGATGGCTAGGCTATACTTGTCTATACTCGTCTGGCATTTTTTTTGATAAATATGTTTTTCTCCGTTTCAGGTTTTCCAGAAACCCAATGGATTCACTACAAAATGCAGGGGTTCCAGTCTTGAAGAATCCGCATGGGACCCGGTAATTTCACTGCAAAGTGCCTGGCCTTGGAAAGTCCCTTTTTCGACCTAATTTTTATCTTCATCCATGGGCCCCGGCATTTTTTTCTACAAAATGCCTTGCCATCCAAAGTTGAAGTGGGCCCTGGACCTTTTCACACGGTGGCCTCACTACAAAATGACCCATAAATGCCCATTTTGTAGTGGCCTTAAGGCCACTCATTTTGTATGGGAAATTCGCTGGGGGATCCTATAACTACGCACACGCAAGCACACCCAAAGCAGCTTGAAGCCACCGTTACAATGCGGCAAAAAAAAAGGCCAACCGACCGCAGCCGCAACCGCCGCACAGACGAGGTACCTTTCATCGCCGGCTGCAGCCACTCTACACGGAAAAACACAAGGTTTCGTGCTCCGGCTTCCTCCCGAAAACAGAGCCCTTGCAACATCATGCAGCCATTCCAATGCGATCTGCAACCACAGATTCCAAAACACCCTGTAACTACGCACACACAAGCACACCCAAAGCAGCTTGAAGCCACCGTTACAATGCGGCAAAAAAAAAGGCAAACCGACCGCAGCCGCAACCGCCGCACAGACGAGGTACCTTTCACCGCCGGCTGCAGCCACTTTACACGGAAAAACACAAGGTTTCGTGCTCCGGCTTCCTCCCGAAAACATAGCCCATGCAACATTCTGCAGCCATTACAATGCGGTTTGCAGCATCAACTCGCAAACTTGCACCTATCTACGCACAGGACAACACCAGAACACAACAGTCATGCAGCCATTCCAATGCGATCTGCAACCGGAGATTCCAAAACACCCTATAACGACGCACACACAAGCAGACCCAAAGCAGCTTCAAGCTACCATTACACTGCGGCAAGAAAAAAAAGGCAAACCGACCGCAGCCGCAACCGCGAGGTACCTTTCATCGCTGGCTGCAACCACTTTACACGGGAAAACACAAGGTTTCGTGCTCCGGCTTCCTGCCCAAAACCGAGCCCTTGCAACATCATGCAGCCATTCCAATGCGATCTGCAACCGGAGATTCCAAAACACCCTATAACTACGCACACACAAGCAGACCCAAAGCAGCTTCAAGCCACCATTACACTGCGGCAAGAAAAAAAAGGCAAACCGACCGCAGCCGCAACCGCCGCACAGACGAGGTACCTTTCACCGCCGGCTGCAGCCACTTTACACGGAAAAACACAAGGTTTCGTGCTCCGGCTTCCTCCCGAAAACATAGCCCATGCAACATTCTGCAGCCATTACAATGCGGTTTGCAGCATCAACTCGCAAACTTGCACCTATCTACGCACAGGACAACACCAGAACACTAGATGACAACAGTCATGCAGCCATTCCAATGCGATCTGCAACCGGAGATTCCAAAACACCCTATAACTACACACACACAAGCAGACCCAAAGCAGCTTCAAGCCACCATTACACTGCGGCAAAAAAAAAAGGCAAACCGGCTGCAGCCGCAACCGCCGCACAGACGAGGTACCTTTCATCGCCGGCTGCAGCCACTTTACACGGAAAAACGCAAGGTTTCGTGCCCCGGCTTCCTCCCCAAAACTATCCCCATGCAACATTCATGCAGCCATTCCAATGCAATCTGCAACCACAGCTTCAAATCACGCATAGAACTGCACACATAGACACAACCACTTGTTGCAGAACACAGAGGTACCTTGCATCGCCGGCTGCAGCCACTTGACACTGAAAAAACACAAGGTTTCGTGCTCCGGCTTCCTCCCCAACTCACCACTTGCCTTCGTCACCACTTCCCTTCCTCACCACTTCTTCCCATTGTCACCACTTCCCATCATCACCACCTCGCTTCGTCACCACTTCCCTTCCTCACCACTTCCCATCGTCACCACTTCCCATCGTCACCACCTCCCTTCGTCCACTTCCCTTCCTCACCACTGCCCTTCCTCACCACTTCCCATCGTCCCCACCTCCCTTCCTCACCACTCCCCTTCATCATCACTTCCCATCGTCACCACTTCCCTTCGTCACCACTTCCCTTCCTCACCATTTCCCATCGTCCGCACCTCCCTTCCTCACCACTCCCCTTCATCATCACTTCCCATCGTCACCACTTCCCTTCCTCACCACTTCCCTTCCTCACCATTTCCCATCGTCCCCACCTCCCTTCCTCACCACTCCCCTTCATCATCACTTCCCATCGTCACCACTTTCCTTCCTCACCACTTCCCATCGTCACCACTTCCCATCGTCACCACCTCCCTTCGTCAGCACCCTCTGTCATAGCTTCCTTATTCTATGTGATGTACCACCCTTCATCAAGGTCAATTCCAATAGATTCTTATTCTTTTGTTATGTATTGTTATGTTATGTATTGTTATGTGATGTACCACCCTTCATCAAGGTCAATTCCAATAGATTCTTATTCTTTTGTTATGTATTGTTATGTTATGTATTGTGATGTGATGTACCACCCTTCATCAAGGTCAACTCCATAGATTCTTATTCTTTTGTTATGTATTGTTATGTTATGTATTGTTAAGTGATCTACCACCCTTCATCAAGGTCAATTCCACCGCTTCTTATTCTTTTGTTGTGTATTGTTATGTTATGTATTGTTAGATCACATACCACCCTTCATCATAGTCAATTCCATCAAGTAAAAGTCATTCGTAACTCGGAAGTATTGCTTCCCAACTTCCTTTGACAAGTGCAGAATCCCAGTAATGATTTTGGCATGTAATGAAAAATTGTAGCATCTCCACCTATTCTACGTCCCGGCTGGGTACCATCTCCATATGGTAGCCAGGACACCATCAAGCTCTGATACTTGGTGAGCCTATCCACGTTGGTTGTGAGCACCTGCGGTGTTGCTAAAGCACGCCCTGGCTTCCAATATTCCAATCCTGCCCCGTTTTTTTGTTTGAAAATGATTGAACTCCGAAAAAGGCAGGTTGAAGACTATGACTAAACATGTCTAAACTATCATGTGCGTAGGGAACTCTTAGTTGCTCCCAATGTAATATGGAATGGGGACAGCTCCTTTGCCCCCATCCTAAGCACCATGTATTGAAAACCAATGCCATCTATGCCCATAGAGCACGCCTAGAGGACGTGACATTCCACCTCCAAAATTGCCGGTAAGGAATCCCAAGACCAGATTACTGGAGGTTGACCACTCGTTTTTTGCGCCCTGTTGGATTTGTGTTGCAGTTGTTTGCACGTTTCTCTTGGTTGAGTGAACTCCTTCGGGTACATACAGGAAGAGTTGATCACCAGCGCTTGGGGGTTTTAATTCAACATCTCATGTCCTGTTATATCCCCATCAACCTGTTGTTTCGTATATATCCCGCAAAAAAAAAAACATCAAAGGATTGGAGTAGCCCATCTAAGTCTATGTATATATTTATATATATATATATAATGTATGGGGGTTTGTCCAGTTGCACCGTAATTTTGCTTGGCAAGCCCCACATTCATGTCTGGTGCTCAGTGCCACTAGCTAAAAACAAATAAAAACCAACCCATATGGGGGTCGTTTTGGGGCTGTTCAGCATGAACGGGATAGTCAGAGAATTCCCATTTTATACCTATCAAATTGTTGGTTCTATATCCCATAAACGCTGTGTCTTGACACACATTCATATCGAGAGACTTGTAAACATATGTCTATCCCGAAGTGAGCTATGTACATATGTATATCTATATAGATATAAAAATGTACATTTATAAATATATATATATATAAATACGCACCTTGTAACAAACGATGTGAGTAATTGATCACTCTATATGATTTATATCCCATGATGCCCCCATGAAAATATCTTGCTTGTTTTGCACCATTAAAGATCTTTGGCAACCTCAAGTCTTAGATAGAGCTGGAAAGCTGCAATATATGGGTAATATGCGGTAATATCATCTATTATACAATCTTGGAAGCGCTCCTCCATTGTTGTGGTGTTTTCCCTCAAATAGTGTGTCCAAACTGAAGGGTTCTGACGGTAGGAGGGTGCTCCATCTAGGCCCCGGCATTTTTCCTGTCAATTTGGCTCTTGTCAGATATCCATGTGCATTTCGTCTGACGGTTGTCCCGGTCCTGGGGCATGGCATTTTCCCTGTAAATTCTCGCATAAGACTGCTCTTGTGAGACGTCCATGTGCACAAAGTGAAGGTCCTTGGAGGTGCTTGTCTGAAATCTCGTGAGAGGCTCTTGGGAGGTTCTTGTATCAAGATCTTGTCAGATCCTCTCCAGCAGCAGGTCCTTTTATCATGGTCTTGTGAGCTTCTCTTGAGGGTTCTGGCACTTAGATCTTGGCCAAGGTCTTGTGAGAAGATCTTGTGGAAATCCTAGTGGCATGCTGTCAGAAGCCTTCGCATGATCTTGTACAAGTCCTTGTGAAAAGATCTTGTGATCCTGTTGGAATCCTCCTCAAGAGGTCCTTGCATTAAGATCTTGAAGATGCTCTGCAGTGGTGCTTGTATGAAAGTTCTCCTGAGATCCTCATAGGAAGTTCTTTCATGAAGATCTGGTGAGATCCTCTATATAGATCTAAATAAAGTCCTGCTGCTGCAGTTGCGATAATGTTTATATAATTCATCTGTTACGGTTCCATAGCCACTGCTGCTTGTATTTGGTACATTGACTTCCTAAACAATGTCTCTTGCCTGCGTATTTCAAAAAGCCATCAGTTCACCCCATGAATCATGGGATTCCCTGCGCCTGCACGGCCTTCTCTAAAGACCTGCGCAGGGCAGCGTTGCCTTGTTCCACCGCATCTTTCACCTCATTGCAACAGTTGTTGAAGTAACAACCCAGTGTTGGAGGGTTTGATGTTACTTTGCCCAAAAACCAGAAACACATAGAAACATGGGTTTAATGGGATTTAACTGGATGTTGTGATGGCTTAAACATGCTGTATTTGGGGAAAATGGTTGTAATAGGTGTTGATCAGATTATTACACGGGATATGATGCATAATGATGCATAGAATACGATATCAACTGATGATGAACAAAAACAGGGTACAAAACCAACAACAATGGAGGTTTTGTATAGCCCATTGCCCTCAATGTGACCCCAATAACGATAAGACTGATAAGATCAGTTATTATTGTGCGAGTCACCAGGGGTGGGGGGCAATTGATATGTTTTTGGGCTTTAGTGAAACCTATGGTGACCACTGACGGGCAGCTGATGTTTTGAGGATTTCCACCAAATGGGATCTGGATGGAAACGCAACAAGGACTGCACAGCATCTAAGTTTACACCAAGAACCATTACCTTGGACTGGGATCGAAATCCCAAGACACCCTTGGCCCTTGGTTGACAAATGCAACACTAGGTAACCAATTCTTGCACCCAGAGAACATGGACATGTAAAACTGTAAAATCATTTGATTTCAAAGACTGGTAACAGACTGGGGCGATCTGTCCGACTATGGGCTGCTGGAAATCCACTTGCTGGTTACACTACGGGGACCCCCTGTGAGAATTTCATATTGGCCTATGGATGGTATGGTGACTATTGAAGCAGTTCAATCGATGTAATCCCTATCCGAATCCACCAAGCGGCACAATGGATGTCACACCAAACCTCATCACTGCACAAGGGTACCCGCTGAAAGGAAAAAACACTTGCTGTCCGTAAAAACATGTACAAGTATGTACATCTATTCCAAATTCCTACTATTGAGTTATACTACTCCCGACTCAAAAACACTAAAAACCATTTAAAAAAACCTGGTAGTATAACCAGCTATCCTTAACCATCAACAAGGGTATGTTTGATGGCTACATCCACGAGGTGAAAACTGCGAGGTGAAAACTGCAGTTTTCAGGGGTCCAATCCACCAGAACCACCCACATCCCAAATAAAGGCAACTGTCTCAATTTTCTCTGATTTATAAAACTTGAGTTATATAATGTATTATAATGTGATGATAATGTGACTTTTTCTGCATTTGATTTGACTTGCTTCTTTCTTGTTGGTCTGTTGTCAAATTTTATAGGATACTGTTGCCAAAATTTGTCATTTTACGGGAAATGAGCGTTGATTTTACCAAGACCCGGTGCAAAACATTGGACACCTCTGAACAACAACTGACAGCAATTGGCCCAACTCATGGCCGGCCACCAGCTCTGACATGATATCCCACAAGGAAATTTATCGTTGTTTTCCTCACAAAAAGGGCAATTGATTTGAATCGCTTTTCAGAAACTTGTCTGTTTTCATAGCTTCTACGATCTTTTTTACGGGTGTTCAGTATTTTTGTTGAAATATTAGTTTGAGATTTGAGATTGTTGGCCTTCCAACGTCATCTATCTAGACTGAGTTATCCTCCTTTTTTTTGATCTGAGATATTCTGAGATTTTTGGAGTTCTTGTTGTCAAAATTCAATCAGTGGTGACACTAACTACTAATCACCAGTGACCTGCAACCCATTTTTTTCTAGGAACAGGTAGGAACACTGACCCCGCCTGAGCTTGACCAACCGGCCAAAGAAATGAGAGTTGACAAACCCTGTATCTCAACATTTGAGCTGATCTGCCAGTGATGAAGGAGCAAGGAAAAAACCTTCTTAGAAGGTGAACTGTACCTACAGTTGCACAAGTCATTTGCGAGAATGAAACTTGCAACTGACAAACCCTGATGGGTTCGCCTGAACAGCTACTACGGTTTGGTTCAACGTTTGCGACCTGAAAAACACATGTGAATAACGCCTACTGAACCGTTTCGCTCTGTGAACAACAGCTGACTCTCTGTAGTCATGTTTGTTTTTTTTGAAGTTGTTTGATGTTTTTTGTTTTTCTGTGTTTCTTCACGATTTTCCGAGATTTTTGGAGAAAAGAACAAACATAACCAACTAAAACCAATTCCAATCTGTTCCTCCATTTACTTTCTCTGAATAAATACCAGTTATATCAGTCAGCTGTAAACCAACTTTCTGATCCTGAATCAACTATGAATTTTGCACCTTTGCTGATGAAATCCCCAGATTCCCACAAAAGACATGTCAACCCCGGATGAATAAACCCCAAACGGCTGATGAATTATTTGGGATAGCACCCCTTAATTAATAATAAACCATGAGCAAATCCAGGGTTGACATTAATGTGGTTAAAACAATGTCATTTTTACCACCCATGACTGGGAATGGTTTATACCACCTATTAAAATGGTGATGACTGGGGGATGGTAAACATGGCATTGTTTTACCCACATTACATGTTTGATGCCCAAAAAACATCTGAAATCCGAACGTTCCCATCGTTTCGGGGCCGAAGAGTCACCCTGGCGAAAGATGCCGGCTCCGCCGCACAGTCCGCCATGCCGTGAATGTACATCATTAAATCAGCCTTGGACGTCAGGGCCCAGCCATGCCCAGCCCAAAGGTGGGTGGAATCATGGTGACCTCCACTAGTTGGGACATAGCCCCCAACTTACGATGGGTCCAAAAATCCACTTGGAAGTGGAACTGCACCCCTAAATAGCATTGGTTTCGAATGCTCAACTATATTTTTTTATGGTAGATACATCTCTAGTTCTAGTGACATTTTTTTAAAGCAGTTGAAAACTGGCGCACCACCTTGTATGGGGATATATATATATATATATTGACGGACTGAAACTTAGAATGCGCATTTGGAAGCGGCACTCCACACGTGCAAAACTGAAAAAATGCATTTTACCAGCATTTCGAAATTTAGAATGCGTCCCCCCACCTAGGATGAAGCTATTCGGCAATCAACAGTTAGAATGCCTCCAAGGACATATGTTTTTTCCAGGCAGAAACACATATATATCCTAAACCCTCCAAGTCACCATAAAAAAGGTAGTTTACCACATAATTTTCATAGTTTTAGCAACTTTTCAGGGTATTTGGAGGTTCTGGGTATATGAATGTACCTGTTTGAGAATATCTTTTTTTTTTTGTGCATTTTGCAGGTCTGGGTACTTTTACTCGCTTTCCCCATTCGATAACCTTGACAAAAGTGAGTTTCCCGTACAAAATTGCGATTTTGGACACATACCTGAGGTAGATAGGCTTCTGGGAAAAGAGGACACACCCAGCCACTAATGGTGTTGAACAGACAGTTAGAATGTGGCTTTAGTAAAGGATCCCCATCATTGATAAATACCTTTGTTTTATCTCCTAGATGGGCCACTAGCTGGAATGCCTGTAACTGTCACTGATTGGAAAAGATGTTTATATGTTTTTTTTAAACGGCAAAACTGGAAAATTGCATTTTACCAGCATTTCAGAACCTAGAATGCCCCCCCCCCACCTAGGATGAAGCTATTCGGCAATCAACAGTTAGAATGCCTCCAAGGGTATATTTTTTCCAGGCAGAAACACTAGACCCTCCAAGTCACCATAAAAAAGGTAGTTTACCACATAATTTTCATAGTTTTAGCAATTGTTCAGGGTATTTGGAGGCTCTGGGTATATGAACGTACCTGTTTGAGAATATCAGATTATTTTTTGTGCATTTTGCAGGTCTGGGTAAAGATTCCATGGAAAGTTTCAATGAACCAACAGGCAGCCCAAAGGCACTTTTACTCGCTTTCCCCATTCGGTAACCTTGACAAAAGTGAGTTTCCCGTACAAAAATTGCGATTTTGGACACATACCTGAGGTAGATAGGCTTCTGGGAAAAGAGGACACACCCAGCCACTAATGGTGTTGAACAGACAGTTAGAATTGTGGCTTTAGTAAAGGATCCCCATCATTGATAAATACCTTTGTGTTTATCTCCCTGAATGGGCCGCAGGGGAATGCCTGTAACTTTCACTGATGGAAAATATGTTTATATTTTTTTTTTAAACGGCAAAACTGAAAAATTGCATTTTACCAGCATTTCGGAACTTAGAATGCGTCCCCCCACCTAGGATGAAGCTATTCGGCAATCAACAGTTAGAATGCCTCCAAGGGCATATGTTTTTTTCCAGGCAGAAACACATATATATCCTAGACCCTCCAAGCCACCATAAAAAAGGTAGTTTACCACATAATTTTCATAGTTTTAGCAATTTTTCAGGGTATTTGGAGGCTCTGGGTATATGAATGTTGCAGGTCTGGGTAAAGATTCCATGAAAAGTTTCAATGAACCAACAGGCAGCCCAAAGGCACTTTTACTCGCTTTCCCCATTCCATAACCTTGACAAAGTGAGTTTCCCGTACAAAAATTGCGATTTTGGACACATACCTGAGGTAGATAGGCTTCTGGGAAAAGAGGACACACCCAGCCACCAATGGTGTTGAACAGACAGTTAGAATTTGGCTTTAGTAAAGGATCCCCATCATTGATAAATACCTTTGTTTTATCTCCTAGATGGGCCGCTAGCTGGAATGCCTGTAACTGTCACTGATTGGAAAAGATGTTTATATGTTTTTTTTAAACGGCAAAACTGGAAAATTGCATTTTACCAGCATTTCAGAACTTTGAATGCCTCCCCCCAACCTAGGATGAAGCTATTCGGCAATCAACAGTTAGAATGCCTCCAAGTTTTTTTTTGTCCAGGCAGAAACGCGCACACACACACACATATATATATATATCCTAGACCCTCCAAGTCACCATAAAAAAGGTAGTTTACCACATAATTTTTTTAATAGTTTTAGCAATTTTTCAGGGTATTTGGAGGTTCTGGGTATATGAATGTACCTTTTTGAGAATATCACATTATTTTTTTTGCACTTTGCAGGTCTGGGTACTTTTACTCGCTTTCCCCATTCGATAACCTTGACAAAAAGTGAGTTTCCCGTACAAAAATTGCGATTTTGGACACATACCTGAGGTAGATAGGCTTCTGGGAAAAGAGGACACACCCAGCCACCAATGGTGTTGAACAGACAGTTAGAATTTGGCTTTAGTAAAGGATCCCCATCATTGATAAATACCTTTGTTTTATCTCCTAGATGGGCCGCTAGCTGGAATGCCTGTAACTGTCACTGATTGGAAAAGATGTTTATATGTTTTTTTAAAACGGCAAAACTGGAAAATTGCATTTTACCAGCATTTCAGAACCTAGAATGCCTCCCCCCCACCTAGGATGAAGCTATTTGGCAATCAACAGTTAGAATGCCTCCAAGGGCATATGTTTTTTTCCAGGCAGAAACACATATATATCCTAGACCCTCCAAGTCACCATAAAAAAGGTAGTTTACCACATAATTTTCATAGTTTTAGCAATTTTTCAGGGTATTTGGAGGTTCTGGGTATATGAATGTATTTTTGAGAATATCACATTATTTTTTGTGCACTTTGCAGGTCTGGGTACTTTCACTCGCTTTCCCCATTCGGTAACCTTGACAAAAGTGAGTTTCCCGTACAAAAATTGCGATTTTGGACACACACCTGAGGTAGATAGGCTTCTGGCACTAATGGTGTTGAACAGACAGTTAGAATGTGGCTTTAGTAAAGGATCCCCATCATTGATAAATACCTTTGTTTTATCTCCTAGATGGGCCGCTAGCTGGAATGCCTGTAACTGTCACTGATTGGAAAAGATGTTTATATGTTTTTTTTTAAACGGCAAAACTGGAAAATTGCATTTTACCAGCATTTCAGAACTTTGAATGCCTCCCCCCCACCTAGGATGAAGCTATCCGGCAATCAGCAGTTAGAATGCCTCCAAGGGCATATTTTTTTCCAGGCAGAAACGCATATATATCCTAGACCCTCCAAGTCACCATAAAAAAGGTAGTTTACCACATAATTTTCATAGTTTTAGCAATTTTTTGTGGGTATTTGGAGGTTCTGGGTATATGAATGTACCTGTTTGAGAATATATATAATATACTTGGTTGTGCAGACAATTGTACCCCACAACCCATGCGTTCCCTCAGCGTTCCCCGGTGTTTTTCTGGAAACATAGACAACTGGTATGTATGTATATAGAAAGTTTTTTTGAAAACATGATGCAAACCCACCCATCCATGCTAGAATATGCTAGTGCCGGACCATGTACCTTGCACCCAATGAGGTTCCCTGAGGCCACGTTTTTTTTAAGCTACGTATCTATATAATTATCTTTTTAAAGATATGTACAGTATATATACACACACCGACGGACTGAAACTTCGAATGCTACGCTCCTTTCCTGAGAGTAGTTTACAGATAGTTAGAATGCTCCATGATGCCCCATCCGTCATTTCAGTATAACTTTATCTATCTCAATCTAAACACTTTGGGTCAGCATTCTAACTGTCTGGTCGCCGCCCGGGGCTGCGCCGCATTCTAAGTTTACGAAAAAGGGAAATTTGGAAACCTGGCGCGCATTCTAAGTTAAAGTCCGTCGATATACATATATATTATTTTTATAAGTGTATATCTAAATCATATATCTATCTATCTATCTATCTAGCTAGCTAGCTATCTATCTATCTATATATATATTTATATATTTATATATTTATATATATTTATCTTTCCAACCGCATATATATATATATATGTATATATATCAATATATGTATATACACATTTAATTTTACACACATTAATGCATATATATATAAATATCTGAATCACTATATATACATATTAAATTTACATATATTAATATATATATATGAATCACTATAAATATATATATATATCAATCAATAAATAACAAAATAAATAGCTATACATATATATATCTAAACCAATATGTTTAAATAAATAAATAAATAAAAATAAATAACTAACTAAATAAATAAATAAATATATATATATACATATTTAAATCACTAAACAAATATATATATATATAGATATCTATATCATATCAATATCAATTTCAATATATATATATATCAATATATATATATTGATATATATCAATATATATATATTGATATATATATTGATATATATATATATATATCGAGAGAGAGATATATATATATGCGTGTGTGATTGTGTGTGTGTGTACATGTTTGACCACTTGCATGCATACACGCACGAATCTTTGAGATGAAACAGTTCTACAATGCATCACAATACTGTATTCAATCACTTTTCAGAGGGGGTTGTTGCGCCTCTTGCAGCCAACTTTGCAAGAGGCCGGAGCCGAGCGTCAGCTGTGCCAAGGTGACAGCAAAAGCCTTAGAGTGTGCTTAAGACGGGTGAACCATGGTTGTCCGCGTAGCCATTGGCAGGGCAGTCTGAAAGCATATACACATATGAATCATGAATGGTATACAGTATACAGTAATATGATATGGGTTATGTAAATAGTTTGTTTACATGAACAGATAGTTCAATATATGGATAGTATATATACACGCAAAAAGATTCACTGACATACGCACACACACAAACGCACACACGCACACACACACATATATATATAGAATATATATATATATAGAATATATATATATAGAATATATTTAGAACACACACACACATATATATATATATACGTATAGAATATATATATATAGAATATATTTAGAACATATATATATATATTTATATATATATACGTATAGAATATATATATATATATACATACGTATTTACCTGCATATCGATCCACTCTTATGATTATACGTACCAGTGATACCGCACAAGGCGGGGCGGAAGTTTCAAAGATAGGACATCTATAGGAGAGGTGAGTTGTTGTGATGCATGGATGGCAGAGCGAACCCATTGATGGACCGAAAGGTGGCTGAGGCTCTAAGTTTTTTTTCCTTTCTCTATCTCTTTCTCTTTCTGAAACACTGTCTGTCACCTTCTCGCTGTATCTGTCTATCTCTCCCTCTGTCTATCTACTTGTCTAAGAGTCTATCTATCTATCCATCTATCTATCTATCTATCTAACTACCTATCCACCTATCTCTATAGTGCTGCGTAGTTGTAGCTGTAGTTTTCGTTGTCGTTGTAGGTGTAGGTGTAGTTGTAGTCTTATAGTGCAGTGTAGTTGTAGCTGTAGCTGTAGTTGTAGTCGTTGTTGTATTTGTAGTGTAGTTGTAGCTGTAGCCTGGCGCGGTGTAGTTGTAGTTGTCGCCGTAGTTGTAGTGGCAGTCGTTGTTGTAATGGTAGTGTTGTTGTAGTTGTAGTTTGCTGCAATTATTATTGTTGTAGTAGTAGTAGTAGTAGTAATCGTCGTCGTCGTAGTAGTAGTAGTAGTAGTAGTAGGAGGTGTTGTTGTTGTTGTTGTTGGTGTTGGTGTTGGTGTTGTTGTTGGTGGTGGTGCTGCTGCTGCTGTTGTTGTTGTTGTGGTGTAGTGCGGTGTAGTGCACGGTAAATTTGTAGTTGTAGCTGTAGTTGAGTTGTAGTGTAAGTGTAGGTGTAGTTGGAGGTGGAGTTGTAGTGTAGTGCAGCCTAGGGCAGGGCAATCTAGTGTAGTGTAGTTGTAGTTGTAGTCTGTTCTAGTGTAGGGTAGTGTAGCGTAGTTGTAGTTGCTTCGCTCGGCACGAAAAAGTTGAGGCCAGGTCATATGAAGTGCTGCACTTGTCACGCAAATGCAGCTTAGGAAAGCTGGCGATCTGATGCTCCAAAATACAACTCCTCTCAGGAAATCAGCGCCCTGACCTCTTAACATGTTAACATGTCTGAAGGATATGTCTCTTGTACTGCGCTTGCCAAGCGAAATCCATCGTTGCAGATCCTCTTCAAACGTCCCACGCCTGCAATTGAAACTGCTACAAGATCGTCAGGTTTTGCTCATGTTTGCGAGGTGCGGAATCGTGCGCATTTTAAAGAGCTCAACTTCCAAAAGTGCTCCAAGCAGAATGAGATGTCTTTGGCATTTTCACTTCCAACCTGCTTCGCGCCACAACGGCGTGCAATTTTTGATCTCTCATCTGACCAGATGGCTCCGCACCCGCCGCTTTAGCGAGCCTACTTTTCGACCCTCCGGAGCCACGAATAATTGGAAAACGCAGTGTTTCGCGACTTTTCTACCTTTTCGCGGGCTTTGATCTTCTTTTTTGACCTTCTTTCTTATGACTCCTTCTCTTCTCTGACTTCTTCTCTCTGATGTCTTCCCTTCTGACTCTTGAATCTTCCCAGCTCTGCTTGCTTCATCTGTCCATATTGTCGGAAGTTTGACTTCCAGTTTTGCGGCCTGCGCTCATTGAACTCTCATCATTTTGGAATCTTGGAAGTTCTTGCAGGCCAAGCGTCAGGGAGAGCCACCATCTCAGAGTCACAATATAGGGTTGCCGTTTGCTGAAACAGCGGGCCGCCCTTCCAGTGCGCCAAGGGTGGTGGCACCCTATGCGCATGTGGAGCCTGAAGCGCCAGCGACCCCCAGGTGGCAGTTGTTCTCCTCGCGTTTCCCAAGCTAATGAAGCATGGTTTTTAGAGGTTGACCATCGAATCAAAAACACAAAATGAGTCCCGCTATAATTGCGTGCGCATTGGTTTTAATTATTGCCGTATCATTGATGGTAGTTTTTTCTTTCCGCCATTTTGGGATGGCTAAGGAAATTGTGGTTAAGGAAGGAAAGCACATCGTGATTGTAATTTGCCCATGCCGATTGCATGTTGCAACTGGCAATGAATCTTCAAACCGCCGCGAGCAGGTTGAATTCTGCCCGGGAACGATATCAAAAGGCAATGTGTTTGGTCCTTGAAAGAATGGTTTGGCCACAGTTGAACCAAGGTTGTGGAATCATGTTTCTGAATTTCTCTTGCGACTAGTCATGTAGAACCAGGCCTTGTCAAATATTCCAATTTGACACATCACTGCGCCAAGCAGTCCGCATTTTGTCCAAGATGGGCCAAGGCGTTCGCAGCTCAATGGCTAGCCAAGGCGCAGTGGGCCATGTCCTATGCCATGGATGCCATGAGCTTCTATGGGTCACCTGTTGCCACCCGTGAGGTGCTGGGAAGACTTCAGGTTCCAGCTCAGACCTCAAGGATCCTGCCAGTGATGTTGTGGCACCACGTGGCACCTTTGTCATCTTTTGCCCAGTTGCCAAGCAGGTGGCACGTCCAGCCCCCCGCAGCAAACCGCAAGTGCTGGAAACTCAGCAATGCTTCAAATCGGATTCAGAAACTCCACAGGGTTCAGAAACTAGGGATTCAGAAACTAGACATTGGATTCAGAAACTAGTAACTATATAGACGTCGGATTCAGAAACTACACACGTCGTATTCAGAAATTACTCCGCCGTATTCAGCAACTACTGAGGTGTATTCAGAAATTATTGCGTCGTATTATTCAGAAACTATTTCTTCCTTTTTCGAAACTATTTTGTCGTATTCAGAAGCTGTTCCTCGCATTCAGAAACCATTCCGTCGTATTCAGAAGCAATTCCGTCGTATTCAGAAACTTCATAAGGGATCAAATCCCACCACCCTCCTCTGGACAATATAATTATTGAAGGGGATTTTAACTTCACCTGATCTTCATGAGGGATCAAGTCCCCCCCCCTCCGAGAAATAGATTGATCGGCATAGTAACTTTAAATTACTGCTGTAAGGGATCAAAATTGCCACCCCCTCTGGACAATATATTGAATGTGCTTTTATTTTCAACGTATCTTCATAAGGGATCAAGTCCGCAACCCCCTCTGGAGAATATATATTCAGTGGCTTACCAACTTTACCTTATTGTAATGAGGGGTCCAAACTGCTACCCCTTCTGAACAATATATTGAAAGGGATGCTCACTTGAACTTATATCTTATTTATTTTCATAAGGGATCAAATCAGCCACCCTTTCTTGGCACTCCATTGATCAAGAAAGCTAGCTTCTGCTGGCTGAAGCCCCTTTTGCTTTGGCAAGGTTTTTTGGGATTCTGGAATCTCCAATTGCACGAATCCATGACTTCTCCCCCCAGTTTCTGAATACAATTTTTGAATCCGAATGCACGGGCTCTAGTTTCCGAATGCCAGTTTCCCAATACTAGTTTCCGAATACAACACGCAGTCTCCGAATACATCTGAATATAACTTTCCAGTTTCCGACTGCAACTCTCAGTTTCCGAACGCCAGTTTCCGAATACCATTCCCAGTTTCCAAATACAATCGTGACCATTTTCCACTTCCTCGATTTGAATATGCTTGACTTCCAATTTTTGTTGGTTAAATCTCAAGT
>CAMXCT020002401.1:65000-95000 GCA_947184155.2 Cladocopium goreaui
TGTGCTGTCCAGCCAGCGTCCCATTGCGGCTGTTGCAAGGTTACTGCATGGGAGCTGGGCTGGGCTGCTGTTCCGAAGGGACCACCTCAAGCCACCAAGATGAGGACACTGCTTGGGGCCACTTCCGTGAATCTGAAGATGACTTGTCGACTGAATCGGGTCCAAATCCAAAACATGCCAGCTAAATCCAGCTAATATATACAGTATATAATATATATATATATATTATATTTATATCATGAATTATCAGGATGTATGATCTATCGTATGTTTAGCATAGCGTTGGGGATTGGGGTCCGCAATACGTTTTTCGCGCCGATGCACCGATACACCGCGCGGCGCGCTGATGCACCAAGACACTGTTTGCTGCGCGCGCACCGAGACACCGATACACCGATTGCGGCGCTCGTACCGTGCTTGCAACGATACAACGATACACGATACACCCAGACAGTATTTAGGGTTTTAAGTTCAGGGTTTGTTCAGGGTTTGTTTAGGGTTGGTTTTGGGTTTATTTGGGGTTGGTTATGAGTTATAAAGGGCACTGTTTAAACACATAAACACAGCGATCGGCTCAACGGAGTATGGGCATAAAACGACCGATCGGCGTCACGGTGTATCGGCGTAAACGCAGCGATCGGCGTAACGGCGTATCGGCGTATTTACGGTTACGGACCCCAATCCCCAAAACGCTTATTTCGCGCATATTTATTCATATGTTATGATATTTCCGATATTTATCATGCTATATATCCAAGGATCATCAAAAATCAGAGATGGCTTCAACCCTGGGAGATGTGGTCCCAGTGTCTCCAGGAGCTGGTCTCTCCGAAGGGTCCTCCAAGGCACGGGGCCCACGGGCGATTTGGGGAGGCCAAGCACAAAACCGGGGAATCCCTGGGAAACCTGTGGGAAATCATGACAAATCATGGGGAACCATATGGAACCATCAGGTCTGGGGCCCAGGGTCTTTTCGTCCAAGTTTGATGATCACAGTCCAGGTTCGGTTGGGGAATTTGATGTGTTTCTGAAGGTTACTTGGGTTGAAACATTGAGCACTGCTCTGACTGCTGTCAGGTCATTCAAGCCAAAGGGGATGAGCGATTTGAAAAGTGCTGTGCTTAAGATTGATTTGCTGTTTGGCTCACTGGTGGAGATTTGGCAAAACAGTGGAGGTTTGCGTATCTGCCCTTTGGGAGTTGAATCTGGAAGCAGTCAGATGTATTTGGCCTATATTTGATCATGTCTCTTTATTATTTATTATGTTTAAACTTAAAATCATCTTTTGGGTTTCACGTTGACTTTTGGGACATAGGCATTTTGATCGGAAACCACTGGAAATCCCATGCGTGGAGTCTGTGGAGTGACTGCTCCAGGTGCTGTTGCAGATGCTGTCACTGGAGCCGTCAAGACCGTGGCCGAGCAGCTGGTGAGGAGGCCGTGACTACGACGGTTATGAAAGGTTGGATATCTATATATCATGACACACACACATACATATATATAATCCTTTCCTAGTCCAAAAGGGGCTATCAGATTGCATGGTATTGTTGGTATAATAAACACACAAAAATATGTATATAAATATCCTCCTGGGAATTTAGCCTAAAGACTTGAGGACGTGAGGTCTTTAAAAAACTGTTGTTTTGACAGTCTCCTATTCTTTAAGAGGCCTTCCTAGGAAGATTCTCGGAACTTGTTTTTTTTGATATGTTCATCAATGTTTTTGGGACTGTGTGTCAAATGAAAACCAGCTTGCCTGCCGCTTGAACAGATGCTCACAAGCAGAAGACGTGAAGGTGAGATGAAAGATGAGAACGTGATGAGTGAATGCATGTAAATGATCCCCCTTGGAATTTCCATTAAAAAATGCAACAGCCCGGGTTGTCGCAAAAAAACGTTTTTTTTTTTTTTAATGCAAAAACAGATGATTTTTCCACATGGCTAACCCGGAGTCCCCATTTTTTGCAAAGGCTTCCTAGGTCATGATTTTTTAGAGAGAGCATTTTGAGGGGCAATAGACAAGCTCTTTGAATTTTTGCGATTTGCTAAAACTGCTGTTGTGCGCCGGCCATCGTTTGTATCGCAGATGAGCCAAACAAGTTTCAACATTGACAACACATTTTAACTGATTTTTCAACAAGGACATTCTTCAGGGACGCCGGACTATTGCACATTTATGAGCGTTTGAAAACAGAGCGTTTGAAAATCATATGGTGTTATCCCTCTTGGAATTTTCCCTGGCTAAAACATAAGTCAGCCCGGGTTATCAGTTCCCCCTTGATTCTTTAGAGATTTAATTTGGAACCCTAAGTTGAGTTTGTCAATGTTTCAAGTGCTGGCCAAAACATGGCTCAATAAACGCAACCAAACTGACACTAGATATGATAAAAGCAGCAAATTGCATATATTGATTTATACAAATAAATATGTTTATCGTTTTGCAGGGTATAGCTCTACAGAATCAGACACCAGCTCGAACCCAGTCCAGTTCTCATATCCAGACGTCCCCGGAAATCCCCAAGATCCCCAGGCATAACACCAATTGTCTCTAGAAGATCCATCGAAACCCACTGTGTCCGGAGGTAGGACCTTATTTTTCAATGGCACCTTCCCAAAAAATACCCCAAACTGTGAAAAACTGCCAGGTTTTGCAGGGCCGACACGCCCTGAGCCTCTAAAGAATCAAAACGCCAGCTCAGAAAAAACAGTGTTTTGGCAGGACCTGATTCTTTAAGGACACCCTTCCCTGTGTCGGGAGGCAGGACCTGATTCTTTAGTGGCACCTCCCCAACATATCCCAAGTTGTAGGGTCGACAGGCCTGAGCCTCTAAAGAATCAAAACACCAGCTCGAACCCAGTCCACGTCTCATATCCAGACGTCCCCAGGAAATCTTCGAGATCCCCAGGCATAACACCAGTTGTCTTTAGAAGATCCATCAAAATTCATCGTGTCCGGAGGCAGGACTTCATTCTTTAATGGCACCCTCCACCAAAGAACCGGACACCCGGGTCAAAGACTGAATGCAAAGGGGGATATGTTATTTACAATCAACCAGAAAAATGAAACAAGAGGAGGCAGCCAAAGACAACGCTTTGGCAGAAGCTTCTGCCATGACAAAAACAGAAGCCGCTAATCTGGCATGGGCAAAAGAAGGGCAAATTTCATCTCCGGTGTGCAAAGGAATCATTTGGGTACGTTTGGTGTTTTTTATGTTTGTTGATGTCCACATGGCTAACATGGACGCCCTATTTTTTAGAGGTTTACTTTTGTATTTGTTTTTTTGGTGTATTTTTTGTATTTGTTGTAGTTGGTTGCCTGGGCCATGATTTTTTAGATGGTCTTAGACCCCCTTGCATCCTAGGTAGGCATTCTTTGGATGTGCCATTTCAGTAGTGCAAGGTGGACCTCCGTTTTTTGTCTAAAGAATGCTGGAGTCCATGTGAGCAGGATAATTCCAAGGAGAATTGTGAATGCAAGAATTTGTGTTAAAACACCTTCCAGAGTTGAAGAATGTTAAAGATGTGCTTTCAAAATTCACCTAAAGATGCCTAATAAATTCTAATAATCCTAATATGGACACAAATAAATAAGTCTATATGTTCTCATATGATTGCATGCGCATCTTATTGATGATGCTTGACTGCGCCGTCGTCCATTCGACTGAAACTTGGGTATCCAATCCTTTAAAGGGGCACCCCTTCGTGTGCAACTTGGGTCTCCAATCCTTTAATGGGACATGTGTGGCTACTGTGTGCAATCTTGGTTCATTGGGGTTAGACTCTTTAAGGCTGAAATTTGCTCTGGTTCGCATTCTTTAAGAGGCTAGTTGTGGCCTTAAAGATTCAGGGGTCAGGGTGAGGACCCGAATTGCAAGGGGGATATATAAATGAATAAAGGCATAAATGAATCATAAATAAAAAGATAAACATTTTTTTCTAAATAAAGAAACGCACAAATAAATATAAATATAAATGTAAACATAAATATAGAATCCCCTCAACTAGTCAGGGTCTGGAATGCCGGTAGCTCAGGGAATTTTTTTAGCTAGGTCTACAGTCCCTACTGAAGTATAATAGACCTTCGTGCTGGGAAGATGTTAGACCTTCAGGTTTTTACAACATAACCCATCTTCGAAAACAAATATGATATTAGACCTTTGGCCTCAATGTTAACATAACTTGATCTTAGACCTTGTCTGCCTGGCTGAATCTGCACATGCGTTTGGGGGTCGGTCAAATAAATCTGTCAGCAGAGGGTTCCCTGTGATCGGGCGGCTTCATGCTGTGGCGACGCTGTGTAACACCCTTTTTCAGTGTGTTCCCTCGCATCTGTTGTCCAATTTTGTTGGAACCATCAAGTTGCGAACCATCACTTTTAGCTTTTGAAAGAAGAGTGACACGTTGTTTCACGAAGACATCCCCAAAGATTCTCGAATCTTGTTCAAGTCTTGACACTTCCAACGCTGACACAAAATCATCCAAAAGGGAAACAGCCAAAAAAAAACTTGATCAAATTTCTGGATGTTTCTGGATAAAACATATAAAACTATATATTATACAAAGAAGTTGAGATATATTGGGTCTATCATGAATGCATTGTATACAAGCACTCTGCTGCTGTATCATATGCGCTAAGAATATGATTCTAGACCTTGACATCTCACTGTGGGCCCGCGCAGTGTCCGAAAAAAACGCACGTACATGCACCTCATGCACGGTTGCTGCACGCTCAGCATGCAAAGCCATCCCCAAAGATTCTCAAACCTTGTTCAAGTCTCGACACTTCCAACACAGACACAAAAACATCCAAAGGGAAACCGCAAAAAAAAAACTTGATCAGGTTTCTGAATGTTTCTGGATATAAAATATAAAACTATATATTATACAAAGATGTTGAGATATATTGGGTCTATCATGAATGCATTGTATACAAGCAGCTCTGCTGCTGTATCATATGGATTAAGAACATCATTCTAGACCTGTACTGCGCGTCTCACTGTGGTCCCGCACCGCTTCCAGAAAGGAAACTGTGGTAGCAACCTGGGTCTGAAATCAAATCCTTGTTTCACAAAACCCTGGGATAATACCAACTTTGAATCCACAACATGATGTCAGACCCCCAGGTGTGAGGCCATACCTTCAAAACAAACAATGATCGTCTGCATTATTAAGGGAAATCATCCAGTCCAAAATTCTCTAAGCTGCGTCTGGCAAACACAACAGCATCCAAAGGGAAACAGCAAAAAAAACTTGATCAGGTTTCTGGATGTTTCTGGATAAAACATTAAAACTATATATTATAAGAAGATGTTGAGATATATTGGGTCTATCATGAATGCATTGTATAAAAGCACTCTGCTGCTGTATCATATGCGCTAAGAATATAATTCTAGACCCTAGACCTTGACATCTCACTGTGGGCCCGCGCAGTGTCCGAAAAAAACGCACGTACATGCACCTCATGCACGGTTGCTGCACGCTCAACATGCAAAGCCATCCCCAAAGATTCTCAAACCTTGTTCAAGTCTCGACACTTCCAACACTGACACAAAAACATCCAAAGGGAAACAGCAACAAAAATTGATCAGGTTTCTGGATGTTTCTGGATATAAAATATAAAACTATATATTTTACAAAGATGTTGAGATATATTGGGTCTACCATGAATGTATTGTATAAAAGCAGCTCTGCTGCTGTATCATATGGATTAAGAACATCATTCTAGACCTGTACTGCGCGTCTCACTGTGGTCCCGCACCGCTTCCAGAAAGGAAACTGTGGTAGCAACCTGGGTCTGAAATCAAATCCTTGTTTCACAAAACCCTGGGATAATACCAACTTTGAATCCACAACATGATGTCAGACCCCCAGGTGTGAGGCCATACCTTCAAAACAAACAATGATCGTCTGCATTATTAAGGGAAATCATCCAGTCCAAAATTCTCTAAGCTGCGTCTGGCAAACACACAAGCATCCAAAGGGAAACAACCAAAAAAAACTTGATCAGGTTTCTGGATGTTTCTGGATAAAACATATAAAACTATATATTATACAAAGATGTTGAGATATATTGGGTCTATCATGAATGCATTGTATACAAGCACTCTGCTGCTGTATCATATGGATTAAGAACATCATTCTAGACCTTGACATCTCACTGTGGGCCCGCGCAGTGTCCGAAAAAAACGCACGTACATGCACCTCATGCACGGTTGCTGCACGCTCAACATGCAAAGCCATCCCCAAAGATTCTCAAACCTTGTTCAAGTCTCGACACTTCCAACACAGACACAAAAACATCCAAAGGGAAACCGCAAAAAAAAAACTTGATCAGGTTTCTGAATGTTTCTGGATATAAAAATATAAAACTATATATTATACAAAGATGTTGAGATATATTGGGTCTATCATGAATGCATTGTATACAAGCAGCTCTGCTGCTGTATCATATGGATTAAGAACATCATTTTAGACCTGTACTGCGCGTCTCACTGTGGTCCCGCACCGCTTCCAGAAAGGAAACTGTGGTAGCAACCTGGGTCTGAAATCAAATCCTTGTTTCACAAAACCCTGGGACAATACCAACTCTGGATCCCGTGCAGAGGTCTATATTGATTTTTCCTTCGGAAGTTTTCCCCAAGTTTTTCCTTCTGGGGTAGGGGGATCACATGTCTTAGACCTTTTCGGTGGATACCCAAGCCTGTTTTTGAACATATGTTTCAGACATACCTAGAGAACCATACAACTTGATCTTAGACCCCGGTTTTAAGGTCTATTTTGAACTTTTGTATAGCGCCTGGGCAGTAGTTGATGGTATAATATAGATGTAAATATAGATAAACAAACAAATAAACACATTCATAAATAAATCAATAACTAAATAGATAACATAATTATATATATATATATTATGCATTTAAATATGAATAAACAAACGGATGAAGAAATAAAATACAAATAAGCAAACACAAATAAATCAGTCAATAAATACACAAACAAATCAAACACACACACATATACATATATATATATATGTACATAAATGTACATAAATATGCATCTGAATAAACAAACTAAGTAAATAAATCAATCAATAAAGAAACACATAAATGTAGATGGGTAAGAGTCAACACCGCGGGGATGATCCGTTCCAAAAGGATGGCAACGGGTTCAGAACCCACCGTCACGGCAAACGGACAGGCCAGCCTCTGCACTGGAAGATGGCACGGATGTGCCTCCAGAGTAGCTGGCCTGGACCTCGAGAAGCTGGTACATTGTCATCAACGTTATCAGATGTCACATTTTCCAACATGAAGCAAAGCTGGATGCATGAAAGTGTATTCGCAGCACCGAACCCCACCAAGAGAGGCCATGTGAACATCATGGCTCCACCCTGGTCGTGTTTTACCCTGGTGGTGTTTCCAAGGTGTTTCCCAGTTGAGCTCAGGTGCCGAGTGCTGCAAAGTCAGCAACCGAAAGTGTTTGGAGTGTTGAGTTGCCCCGGAAACCCTGGGGGCCAAGGCCGGAATAGATGAAAAAACATACTGTAGGTCCTTTGGCTTTGATTTGACAACCATTGAAAGGAATCCTGAACATCGGATTCATGCTTTTGGTGTTGACAATACTAGCAGACATGATTCAATTTCAATGGCATCGTTTCCAGAGAACTCGCATTGGAGAAGGCAGTTGACAGCTGCCGCATGCAACACTGCCCCAAGGGCACTGTGTGGTGTTCATAGCATGCAGAAAATGACCGATCAGCGATCCTCAGAGTGGGACCACCGTTTCTTAGGACACCTTGGCATTTTTTGGTCCCATGGATTTCTATCCTTCTCTTTGCATCGTCCCGGGAAGTATTTTGTCCTATTCAGAGGATTGCACAATCAGAGCTGGGCCATGCAAACTCGGAGATGACCATCGGAAGCTGATGGTGTAACATTGCCCGTAGGAATCCCATGTATATAATATGAATCGTGAAATTTGGTGGCCCTGGCGCTCAGCTGCCAAAGACAACCATGTGACGCGAAAAGGCGATGGCAAAAAACAGTGCGCCTAGACGACTGCAGTGGCACGGTCACGGAAGTCGCAGGGGCAGCCATCGTTGTGAGGCCGGTGAATGATGTCAAGGATGCCAGCAAGGAGAACTTGAAGACCCGGCTTTGCCGCAGCACAAGCAGGGGCCATCAGACAACCCAGGGATTCCCAGGGCAAATGGTTGTAGGGTCGGACTTGGATATAGGGTGGTAATGGGGCACAGCTGTGGCAACGTCACGACCATCTCTGAATGCTTCCAGGAGCCTTTGGCAAGTCCCAGATCACCCCTTGCTGAGTCTGGAGTTCCCGCAGGTGTGGAATCACGGGCCAATCGTAGCAATACAGATTGCTCACTGACAATCTGCTTAGGGTAGATGAATCCTTCTGACGATGGCAATTACAGCAAAAACTGCAGTGCACAAGCACGACAGCTCGAATGAATGGCCATGGCACTCACCAAAAAAAGAAGAACATGAGAGTTGGAAAGCCGAATCCCATACCGGCCTCCTGAGATAATGTTGCCATCTCCAACTTTCCAGCTGCCAGGGATGCACAACCGACTCGGCAGGATTGCTATTGCCAGTAACCCAGATAGCACCTGCAGTTCATCCAGCCCAGCCATGCAACGCCTAGGTGAACACCCTGGATGTGGCGACCTCCGAGGTCATCTCCTCAGCTTCCCTCGGGACCGGGGATCTAGGAACCTGGGGATTGGTTGAGGTGGAGATCCTTCCGGCCAAGACCTCAAAGGTCATGCTGTACGACTCTATGTGGAGGATGGTTGCGATGGTTGCGGCTGGCTGCACATTTTCATCGCTAGGGCTAGGGCATCAAGTTCACGACGTCCTTAGCTCCTGACCAACAGATGTTGCTCAACTTTCTTTCCCTGCCTCAAATTTTGCTGACAACATCAAGATACATCAAGTATTGAAGTAGAGGCAGGAGACACCCCATATCATCACCGATGATCTTATCATCGACAGCTGCCAGGGTTCTTGGCCTAGGCAGCCACGCGCCGGTCGGATGATTGTCTACATGGCATTGAAGAGCTGTGACCTCAGTAGCTGGGATGTGAGGCTTGGGAAATCTTGGGAATTTGGGGAGAGATGGGGTCAGATGGGGTCAGATGGGGTCAGATGGGGTCAGATGGGGTCAGATGGGGTCAGATGGGGTCAGATGGGGTCAGCATCAGCCACTTGGCAGGAGCCGTGTGACCCCACGACGCTTCAGCCTGCCCTCCCAGAGGGCGGTGAGCCTGGTCCTGAGGGTTTGGGTTTGAGGTCTTGTCTTAAAGCTTGAGTTTGCGTGGGAGGTGGGCAGGTTGTGGACAGCAGGGGTGCAGCCTGGGGTGGACAACACGCAGCCACTTCACTTCAAGCTGTGTCTCAACAGACCAGAAGCTGGCTCAGGGACCTTTCTGGTGTCCTTCCCGCCCACTCGGTGCTGATGCCTCCCAAGTGGGTCATCAAGGAGGCCGAAGTAGCCAGTCCGCAAGATGAGAAGCTCATTCTGCGCATGAGTCGACAGGGCATGTCGGTTGAGGCGATCTCAAAGGTGCTCCAAATCAAAGGGGACACAGTTGTGCAAATACTGCAACAAGGTGCGTCAGTTGTGCAAATACTGCAGCAAGGCGCGTCTGCCAAGGACAGTATTTGGAGCACATCAGCAACTGATGAGAAGAACTTAATGTCAGAGGTAAAGGATCTGCTGAGGTATCCTGAGGAGTTGTGCTGTCCAATCTCTCGGGAACTCATGGAGGATCCAGTGATTGCTGAAGATGGCCGCACCTATGAGAGGTCCTTGATAAAGCGCAGCTTGGAAGTCAAGCAAGAGAGTCCACTGACGAAACAGCCAATCCAGAGCCTTGCCCTGTATCCCAATCAGGATAAGAAGTCGGCTGTAGTTGAATATAAGGAGGCGGTGGTCCAAAAAGTAATCTCCATGAAACACAAATTGCTGAGCAGCGCCAGCAATGATGAAGCCTTGAAATTGTTGGACAAGGCAGAGCTATTTGTGCGCCCCCTTTTGCCGGATACATCAGCTCGTAGGAAACTGGTGGTGCTGCTGTTGGTCCGGGTGAAGTTGCTTGGTTCCAGCAGAGATGCGGTCATCTTCGAGACTGCTGTCCTGCTCTTTGAAATCGAGGGTGCAAATCATGTTCGAGGCTTTTTGAGCGAGATTCAAGAGCATGAAGTTCGGTGCTTGCTCGAGAAGCTGGAAGATGACATGGTCACTAGATTGCGAGACACCAACGTGAACCTATACGAGCACAAAGACGCCATTGACTTGGAGCTTGCTCGCAGGCTTGCAAGGCGCGCCAGGTATGTCGGAAATGATGCGCCACTAGAAGAACTGTGGGTGTTGATGCTTCAACATGCCTACGAGGAGCCTTGGGCGAAAGCTGCAGCTGTGCTTCTTGTATCCTGTATTCAAAGGCTGGATGTGAACCTGCAGATGGTTGGGGACCAGTTGCTCAATTATGGCTACAGATATTTGTATAGCAGGGACGTTGCAGAAAGCACTGCCAAAGACTTTTTCAAGCATGATATGTGCATTCCAGCAGCTTCAACTTGGCCACCCGAAGAATGCGCATCAATCGTCATGGAGCTGGCGATGCGCGCCTCTGATGACAATCTTCGGAGAATCCTCCTGCTGGAAGAAGCCTACAAAATGAACCCCGCGAATCGACATCTCAGGGCAGACATTTTGAAGCACCTTCATCAACTTTTGCTCGCTTGTAGCGAGGCCACTGTTGTTTGTGAGCGATTGTTTCTCAAACTCCTTTGCGTAGACAAGCAGGAAATCCCAGAAAACCTGATTCCAAAACTGACCTTGTCAAATGACCAGCTCCAAGAACTGTCTGCTGATGAACTTCTCTTTCTCGGAGAGCAGATTGGCATGAAGAGGCAGGCGGATGGATCCCGACTTGTTGTCAAAGCAGCAGAATTGTTCTCGACTATGGGATCAGAGGAAAGATCCCAAGAGGCTTTTCTCCGGGCCTTTTCGTTGGATCCCCACAATGCTTATGCTTCAGATGGTCTCATACAGCTTGTAGTGGCAATGAAAGGCAAGAACAAAACTCTAGAGGAAATGAAACAAAAGAACAAAACCCTAGAGGAAAAGTGCGCACTCCTGGAGGAAAAGAGCTGCCAGATGTCATTTACATGGGATTTGTCTGACTGTGATTTCACTGCCTTTAAAGCGGGTGAGAAGCATACCAGCAACCCATTGCCGCTCTCCCAGTTGGGCATCAACGTTTGGCTAACACTATACCCTTTCGGAGAGACAGGGGCGCTTGCTTCGCTTGCTGGGAAAGCATCCTTGCATCTGGACTTGGAGACTGGTGCTGGTGGCAATAAATGTAGTGTGAGAGGACTGATCAGAGGTGGGAATCAGACTCAAATTGCTTTTGTGCTTGGCGGACAGGGATTGAACACTTGGGTTCGGCGAAACTTTATGGACACTTCAGATATTTTGCTGAAGAAGAGTGCGTGGATAACTATAGATATAGCGTTCATCCAGCTTCCGACCCTGCCGCTAGGGCATGCCCAACAGAGGTAGCCATAGGCAGCAGATTTCGTAGAGTCCACATTGTCCAGATTTTTGAATCGAGCTTAAGTTAAGCTTAAGATTGAGATGCAGACGTTGGAGAAAAGAAATCATGCAGAACTGCAGTGGAACGGAGACTATGCCAACGAGCACGTATCATTTCCTTCTACCAGCTGAGGTAGGCAGAAGATTTCAACGAGCTCCGGAGGAGGCGTGATGGTCTCATCATGTTGTAGTACTCAGTTGCCCCAAAAAATGCAGTTGAACATGATTGAACATTTTAATAAAGATCACACCCCTGTTACTGTACTTGGAAGCGACTTAGCTGGCAATATTGGCAGCTCGTTTGAACATGAGACCATTGGCGGCGCGAATATGATGACCGACAGACGTGCAAAAAATTGCTCTAGTAGCAGACGCAGAACCCCCTGCAACCCCTTGACATCCAGACCTGTGTCAGGAGCTACAAGCTGCCAGACCCCGCTGGAATCTCAGGGCTGCTGGTTTTTGGCAATCCGAGGTGATTAGTGTAATAGTAATATCATGTAATATCCAGCTATCCTACTGGTGTTTGATGGTGATGGAGAGTAATATCATGCCTATACCGTACCAATAAATCATAATAAATCTAGCGTGATAAAGGACAGACTGCCACAAACAATGGGGGTTGAACCATGACATACCATTACCCAAGGCGGCCGAAGGTGAAAGCAACCAACGGCAGCGAGGGCCTCATTTTTTGTTCCTCAGCAAATCATGGCTTCGTGGTGCTGCGCTTTCCGAGACATGGACCTGAAACTGGAGCTGGCCGGGTTGAGGTCGGGGATTTCCTGGTCCCCTGGGGTTGGGTGATGTTGGTGAGGGAAGCGTGCATGATATCTATGGAATATCGCAAGTTGACCCATTAGTCATGAATAACAATGGCGGGGCGGCGGGGGAGTTCTGAACCCTTCAAGAGCATGGAGGAGTTCTTTCTCCAAGATGTTTTTTTTCCGCATTCTTTATGCTTTTACATCATCATCTTAGGCCTTAGTACGTCGAATCATTGTTTGCTTTGGCAGGCGTGCGCGAGCTGCAAGTTCTGGCTTCAGTGCGGAAAGCTTAGCATGACGGATCCTGTGCCAATCAAAGGTTGAGGAGAGAAGGTGATTGCATTGATGTTTGGCAATGGGGCGTCTCAAGATCAGGAACCCTCTGGCACATGGATTGAAGAACACATTTGTCCATGACTCCGTACTGTGGGGGGAGTGTGGGATGTGGACGGAATAGAAGTACAGTCAGTCTCGCAGGCTCGACGCAAGCCCCAGCGTTGGCAAGTCTGAGTTTTGTCCAGTGAGCAGTGTCAAATGGACCCAAGCTAGCAATGAGATCATGTGGGTGCTTTACATTCCCATACCATTTGAACAAACATGAACAAAACAGAATTTACTGAGCAGCGCTGTAGCTAAGAGTCCACCAGTATATTTGACACTGAATGTACTTTCTTGCGAGCACGTATTTCGGTCAATGTTTTTGTGGCTAGTCGGCAAAGCCACAGCCAGTGACTTTAGGGCCTACAGGTGTGTGATTTGGGAGTAGCCCGCAAACCATCTATGTCCATTATATAATATATATATATATATGTATAGATAGATCTTATTATAGATATTATTCTACAAGCAACACTTGCCACGGCAGAGCATTCCTTTGGTTCGCGACCTCTCGCCTCCGCACTTACCGGAACGACACGCCTCAAAGAGAAGGTGCAATAAGCATTGCTTTTGAGCAAAATAGCGGCCTTTGATGTTCATACCTCAAAAGCAACAGAAAGTTCATGCAGCAATACATAATCATGACATAATCATTGGATATCATGGGTACTGCTGAGGTTTTTCTTTCACGGTGATACTTGATCACCTTCAAGACCTGAGATTGGTAGTAGGGAGTGTAACGAAAAATGGGGCTCTAGATTCTCTTAAAGAGAATGGCATGATTGCTACTAATTTGACCAATTTGACCTGTACATCATGCGTGCTCTGCTAGGGCACACATTTCATTTGCCTCGCCTCTTTGGTCCTCAGCACAAGGTGCTTGCAAAACTTGTACGTCTTGTTTAGTATCTTGTTTAGTATCTTGTTTCTATTTTGTTTCTTAATGTTTCTCACACTCTTCGGCTTACACTCTTCCAATGTGCAGACCTCGGAAGCGAAACCAGAGTCCAACCATGAAGCAACAGCAGGTTACAGTCACATTGAAGCTACTAGCAGACTAGCAGGTCACTGGCACATGCGCAGCAACCAGAACATTGCAGAAACTTACCGGGTTTCACACAGAATCTGGGCACAGTGTTTGGCAGAGCTGTCCCCGTCGGAATCCAGTGTCTGCCTCAGCCGCAGAACCAAGGTCTGAACATTTCGTTGGCACATGGCAATCCATGGCACATTATCAGTTCATGGAGGTAGCATGCATAGTGCCGGCAATAGCCACATGCAATAGCCAGACAATGCCAGACACGATTCGATAGAGGCTTGCATTGAGATCCCATTGGATATCAGTGATATCACAGGCCGTTCGGCTAAGGCTGGCTGTGGCTTGAGGACCACCTCGCAATGGCCATGGAGTACTCGGACAAGCTCACGTTTGTAAGCCCAGCGGTGTAGTGCTATTCAGACTCAGGGAATGAAGATGGACACATCATAGAACGACCAAATTTGCCAAACATCAAACATCCCAGCAAAAATAAGAGTCATGAAGATGGAGACAGGTGGAGACAGGTGGAGACAGGTGGAGACAGGTGGAGACAGGTGGAGACAGGTGGAGACAGGTGGAGACAGGTGGAGACAGGTGGAGACAGGTGGATTGGCCACAGCTTGACCATGGAGCTAGCTCGGCTGATGTCTGCCATGATGGATTTAGGCCTCGCAGTGCGGCTCAGACTCTTCAAGACTACCAGGCGCAGTCAGATTGTGTGCCGATGTTGCTGATGCAAATCTGATGCAATTTGGCACAATTTTGCAATCTCTAAGTCATGCTGTTGGGAGTTTGAGATCCACGGGTTTGTGGCCGTTCCCGTGATGATTTTGAAGCGCATGAGTGTGTTCTCAGTACGACCAAACGGGCTCTTCTGAGCGAAGTTGCACAGTTGCGGAATCTGGCAGGACAACCATCAGATCGAGCTGTTCATGCAGGACAGATGACGCCGCAACATGCTGAAACTTTGCTCGGATCGATTGATGCACACCATGTTGCCAGGAAATGCTGAGTGTCGTATGCACGCTCCTCCCAGAAGACCCCTATGAGTACATGATGAATCATGTTGTGTCGGGAGGCTCGGAAATTGCAGTGTGCGACTGGCAAAACAGACCGTGGCCCCACCACCATGGCAACCATGGTTTTATTCGTGGTATTTCGTGGTTCTCCTGATGACATCTCACAACCACCGGTGCCACCGGCATCTCCAAATATCTCCAAGGTCAAATCGCCCGGCACCACCACCAGCAGAGAGCCAGCTGTGTGGCAGTGGTGCACTATGGGTCCTTCTGCGAGATGGAGATCCACAGAGTGCCTCGGCCGTTGTGTGACCTGAACAATACCTGCCCTTGTGGCTCTGCGTGGTTGTGATTTGCACATCACTGAGGTGCTGAACATTGGCGTTTGCGACGCTGCTGGCTGACAGGAAAAGGAAGCTTCTGCATCAGCACGGAGCCAGCAAGTGTCACGAGAGAAGGTGATAAAGTCAAGATGAAGGCGCCCAGAAACACAGCCTCGGCCACTCATCCCATCGAAGTGGGTGGCTCCTTTCGTGAACTGGATGACTCAGAAGCTGCCCGACCCTTCGCGTTTACGTTGGTCACTGGTGGGAAGGAGTTGTTTTTGGCTGCTGGCTCTGAGGAACAGAGGGACGAATGGTTCAACCTCTTGGGGCACTTTGCAGATGCAGACCGCAGGAAAGGGCCACTCCCCAAGAGCAGCATTGTCTCCCCGCGCAGTGGTGGAACGCAGGTGGTGGATGCCATTGGTCTAACTGACATCCCCATGCGGCCCACCGTGAAAGATCCGGTGAAAGTTCAGCCCAGCCAGGGCACCCGTGACCCGGCAAAGACCTTGAAGCCGATCTTGAAGACCAGGCCATCACAGATGGAGTCAGGAAAGGTCCCTGCGATTCGAATTCCGAGACGTTTGCCCAATGATCCCATGGAGGCCTGTGGAGATAGCACCCGCAGAAGCTCCATCCGTTTCAATGACGATGTCGAGAGACGTGAGTTCCAGGTTTCTCGGGCAGATCCGGTTCCTGCCAACATGCGAGCGCATGAGAGTCGGAAGAAACCTTCTCTTGGGACTGTGAAAGCCAGGACAGGGGATGGTCAGGAAGTGGTGGTGAGACCAAAACCCAAAGCGCCTCCAAGTCCAAAGGGAGACGAAGCGCAGACGGTTCTCGCGTCACCTCACAGTGAGATACTGGAAGGTTTCTTGGACTATCTTGGACTCAACGAAATCATGCTTGGGGCATCACTGGGGCCCTGTTTTGATGTTTCTATAGGACTAGAATAGGACTAGTATGGACTAGTAGTATCGCTTTTGGATGCTTTTGGTAGGATTGGTAGGGCGGATCTGGGATGCGGTTCAGCTATGGTGCTGCTTGAGCGTGTGATGTGATTGGTGCTTGCGCAGAACATGCCAAGGTGAAATCGGCAAGAACATCGTGAAGGATATGCTGAGAGAAGTTGCCAGCCCAAAACCAGACCGGGAAAGCGAAATCGCTGATGATCCCCTGTCGCCTGCAGGTTGGGCTATGTGTTGAATTCTGGTTGCGTAGATTCTGAGATGACTTGGCATACAAAGGCGTTCCAACATGTTCCAACCATCAGGCGGTTAGAGGGTTGGAGTCTTTGTCACCACCTGGGGCCAGGCGTTGCGGCTGCAAGTCTCGTGGATGATCTGATTGCAGAGACTCAAGGCCGTTTTTGGATTGCAAGAAGGGAACTGGCGCTTTGAAGTGGCCCCCCAATCTACGTTGAAGGTCTCACTACTGTAGCCAAAGCCCCAAGTGGAAACACGAGGAATTTACTGTAAGTAAGGGCTTTAGCTGCCCCACTTGTGCAAGAAGATCTGGTTGATGACTTATCATGCCAGCCCTACAGCCACACGTCATGCAGCTCAGGAGAAAGCATTGTTCCCAGCGCACGGTCTTCTGCCAGCCCTGGTGAAGCCATTGGCGAAATCGCAGCAGGTATGATTGATTCCATGATGTCACCTGGCCAGCTTTGTAGATTTTGTAGTCAGCTCATGTCAGCTCTTACCGATGCACAGATGCAGGATGATGCAGGCAACAGATCAGACATATTATTCAGGCATCATTGATTGAACACTGGTAGAATAGTGAATGAATATGATTATATATGAATATATACATATATAATTATATATATGATATGATTATATGATTTGATGGTATGCTCAGAAGATTCGCCTCATACTCGCACGCATTGTAGACAGTGACGTGAACATCTCTATGTCAGGTATTCACCCAGTGGGCGCACTTCTGCAACCTACAATTATCATCATGTTATATTATACACAATTATGCCATTGCAATGAATGACAATTAATTATGCACAATTTAGTTCAGTACATTTTCGATTCTTTGCACGCAGTTGGAATGATTGGAATGCACATCTATCACTATTTCTTGCACCTACAGCATCTCCAAACGCATGTGCCCAGGTTGGACCCCATCATTTCCATCATGGACGAACCTATGGATCCTGCCATGCTGCTCTTCGGTGAAACTCCAGCGGCTTGGATGCAGATAGATTTACCACTCTTGACCATTCCATCCTGTTCCCTAAAACTGGAGAGACAATGAGAGACATATGAATAAAAATGAATAAAAGCTAGGGTGAAGAGGTCAAGAAACATGGTGTAGTGAGGCTGCACCTGCATGTGTTCCGCTTGCAGGCCGACACACCAGCTCATGCAGATACTCTTCGCCTGCCGCCGGGCAACGAGTTTGTTGAGGGTTCCGGGAAGGAATGGCTGGCGGAGGAAATGAGAAAGATCGAAGAGTTACGCTGCTTGGCACCGAACAGTGAGTCTCTAGGAGTGTTGGGGGAATGCGAAACGATTAACATCCAAAGGTTGGAGTTGAAAGAACGGGTGGCCATGGCCATGGGTGGTCACTTAATGTTGCATACAAAACTGCGTCAAAGATGATCACCGGTGGTGGGTTTCCATGATTTTCCATATGATTCAGCCGTGTCGAGGTCATCAAGCCCAACAAGAGTTGGATGCTGCAGAACGCAACCACCGAAGTGCTGAAGAGAAAGCCAAACAAGCGGGGGAACGCTGGAGAAACGACGAACTTCAGAAGTTGGAGCAACTGCGACTGCAGGCATCTTGGCTCAAAGATTTTCAGGAGGTAGAACCAACGCAGGCTCAATTCCAACGGGTGTCAACATGTTTGGTTCAAATTCTGTTTGTGGTCTTGTGAGGTTGTGATAGAAAAAGCCAGCCTTGAGGACACATGCTTTCGATGTCAATTGTATAGTTGCGTTTTGTTTGGTATGTCCCACCCCAAATCGGGTGCTTGGGTGGTTTTGTTCCCATTCAAATCCATTTATATAACTCTTCTTTGTTTTTCCCCATAATATCCCCATACTATCCAAATGATCATGGCGGATACATAATAGAATATCGGATTCCGTTGATGCGTAGTTCCTCATTCCTGAAACTTCTATGAACTACACAGAGCATGGTGGGCTTTTCCATTTAATATCCACAGCATACATCATGCAGGTGTATATATATATATACACGTAATGATATGTATATGATATGTATGTATGATTATGATAATTACAAATGCAAATGGTACCTTCAGCTGACCCTTGGGAACTGATGGTAACTGTTGGTCTGGCATTCCCTCAGGCGCAGAGGGAACTGTCGGAGGCAGAACAGGCACAGCGTCGCACCCGCGAAGAGATCGAGAAGGCCGGTGAAGCCTGGCGTGCGGAACGGCTCAAGGACAATGGGTGCTCTGCCGCCTGGGAAAAGATGATCAGCTGGGGGGGGGGTTGAGATCCGAATGTGAGGACACAAATGCTGAGAGAGAGAGAGAGAGAGTCAGGGGTAGGAGTTGAAATATCTTGACATCAAGTGCTTCAAAACCTGGAGTTCGCAATTACCGGACCGTTTCGGGTGCGTTGGCTTGTTCTTGTGAGAAAAACTTGAGGCCGAAACCATGGACCCTGGAAGGACATTGAAGAATTGCGGCGCTTGGCACAAAAGCAACTGGATGAGGCGACCGGGGAGAATTGTCTTATTTGTCACAGCTTGGATAGACATATGTAGATTTTGCAAACATGTTTGATGACTTTACCATCGATACCTGCATATAAAGAATTAGATACTTGTATATCACGTATAGAGTATATATATATAATATATAGCGCAGTATGGTGCACACTTTGGAATCCCAAAGCCCACCATTTCATAGTGCTGGTTGGTGTATCACTCTTTAGCACAACATTTATAAAAGGAGATCTGAGAATTGATTTTAGGATTTCGTAGGTACAGCCATTGCCTTTGACTGCGAAAACTTTGGAGAAAATGTCGTGCCTGTAGGCGGACCTTGTACCTATTGTATTGCAAGTGTACCTGACAAGATTTCCCGAACCTTTGATAGACATTTGTTTGAGTACGGGTACTGGCATCATCACTACATATCACTACTATGTAGCAAGTGAAGGCTCCCAGCTTCAACAGGCGAAGGAGGTAGGTGAGTTGACTGCAGCTGAAGTGAAGAGGGCCGAAGAGCGGAGGGAACAAGTGCGAAAGGAATTGGAAGAAAAACGTAAAGCCTTGGATGCTCGGTGGCGAGCATATGAGGGTCTTGAAGGTGGCACCTTTGATGGTGGAAAGGTATGCTAGATAGGCAGGTGACGGTGCAATTGCAAGCTTAAGGTGGAGATTTATTGCTAGCAAAAACCTAGGTCTGAATTGGATCATTCAGATGATGTCATCTAGGAAAAACCAAGATGCAATCACTCTGGAAACCTGGAGACATGCGATATGCTGTCTGTCCAGTTTGATCCATGTTGAGAGCAAGGACGAAGAAGTTCTGGAAGAGATCCGAAGACAGGTGGGCTTTGGTTTGCAAGAATCTCCAGGATGTGCAGCTAGATGCAGCTAGGATCCTGAATCGCTCCACAGGGAAATCTATAGGAACCATCCGATTTTGATGAGAAAACGTAAGTTTATAGCTCCCCAAAGCAAAACAGCTGCTGATAGGAGGTGTTAAAGCGCAAATCCCATGTTCACATTACAGCAGTCGACCTGCCAGTCAGGAAGACGCCTATCACTGCATCTCTTCATGAAGTGATAGCCAGCCGCAAATTCCCTTTGAATCATTTGAATCCCGTAAATGTTAGTGTATCTCAGAATATGAGACCTCCATTGCCCCCCCAAATTCCATAATTTCCAGTCATTTTCCCCATTCAACAGGGTTCAACTATGGCATAAGATGGCAATTCTGTGGGATATCGAGCCCAACTGACCACCAGAAAGATCCGCAATTCATCTCTGATAGGCGCGGAGCGAGATGCAGGATTCCGAGGCAGCGCGCATCGCGCATGAACTGCAGGAGAGAGCGCAAAAGGAGATGCGCGATGCTGAGGACAGGGCAGTTGAGGGATTTTTTTGGGGTAAAAAAGTCAATGGCCTGCCAAGAATTGTAAAGATGTTTTTCTTGATGTTTGATAAAGATTTTGAACATTTGAAAGTTTTCATGACCCGTGCATCGAAATATTGATGATGAATCCCTTATTCTTGGTAGGGTCATTGGAGCGTCACCTATCACCAAGCCCTGTAGGAAGCGCAAAGAAAAGTCATTGAAGCTGCACAAAAAGCAGGGGATGAGTGGAAGGCAGAAGAGATGCGCAAAATTTCCGAGCTTCGAAAAGCGGCAACTTGTTTGCGTGCAGTTGCATTGAAGGCGACCCTTAAGTGGTTTGACATGTCTTGCTGAGCATTCATATAGTTTGCAGATGTTTTAAGTTGCTGTCTATGGTTCATTTCCAACACTTTAATGTTTTGCACCTGGTCTGACGCTTCAGTTTATTTTGTGATGCTTTATGACTTTATGAGTCAGAGGAGATTGCTTCACCAGAGTTTTGGCACTCCATCGTCTTCAGTTGTGTCAAGACAGTGAAATTTGTGCAACTACAGAAGCAGATTCAGCACGTATCTCTGGTGGGGGCATTGCCTACTGTTCCTGGATGTTCCTGGATTTGTCTTTAGTTTAGGGGATTGCCCAAGGCTGAGAAGGAGTTGGCCGAAGCCGAAGAAGCTCAGAAGAAGGCAGCGGAAGCTGCGCGACGAGCCGGAGAGGAGTGGAAGACCGAAGAGCTGCAAAAAGTTGAGGACGGGCGAAGAAAGGGGTGAAAACGTGCATGAACTGTGTAGAATGTGTAGAAGCTTCAGGCTTTCACCAGCATGATCACATATGATCACTGTCATTGTCCTGTAGTCTCCGCTTTTTCCTTGTTTTTGGGCATACGGCTTCGTAAGGCCCCGTGCATCTCACTATATCTCACTGCTCTAATACTCTATGGCATACTGGTCCCTGCCCCATTCTCGTTGCAGGATCTCCGTAAGCAGGCGGAGAAAGAGCTGGCAGAGGCTGAGGAAGCTCAGCAGAAAGCCGCCGAAGCTGCAGCGCGTGCGGGTGAAGAGTGGCGATCCCCAGACCTCCAGCGGTTAGAAGAGCAGCTCCAACAAGCTCAGAAGGTGCGGTGCATACAAAATGGCCGTGAGATGTCACGAGTTGCCATGGAGATTGAACAGAATGGTGTTCCTCTGCTCTTCTGGGTGTGCCTCTCCAAAAAGTATCAAAAAGTTATGTAAGTGCTAGCAACATGCATCATGTAAATTTTCCGAACAGTGTACGCTAAAACACTCTCTTTGGCGCTTAACGGTTAACGGTTGGTTTGACGATGGCGAGTACGACGAGCTGCGGCCAGGACCTTGAAGTTGCGAAGCAAGTGGTTGAAGCTGCTCGGGGCAGCACTACAGCGCCCGAGTCGGAAGAACTGGATGCGATCCGCGCCATCAGGCAGAAGGCAGAAAGGGAGTTAGAACTGGCGCAGGATGCCCATCGGAAAGCTCGAAGGTGTAAAAGACAGGCCCAGCAAGAGCTGGAGTCTGCCCGACTCCATGTGGCAAGGGAAAAGGTGGCGGAAGAAAACCGGAAAGCTGAAGAGCTTCGAATTCAAGCTGAGAAGATCAAAAAAGAGGCAGAAGAAGCTCATCGACAGGCTGAGGCAATGCGTCAACAGGCCAGGCAAGACCTGGAAGCTGCCAGACGAGAAGTGCCTGACGTACCTCAACTACCCTTGGAGCAAAATCGAAGCACAATCATTGCAACCCAAGGCGAAGAGTTGACATCCAGAAGCATGGGACGACTTTCGGCAACCCAAAGCGAGATTTATCGTGATGTTTTCAATGATGCTGCTGTGAGTCTGGTGGCGGACATCTTCTCAGAATCTATCACAGCAGCAGAGGAAGCAAAGAAGAAGGCAAGTGACAAAAGTCCTGGCAAATTAGCAACCCAAGCGGACCAAGATTGTATTGATAGATGCTGGAAAGGTCAACAACCAGGCATTCTTGAGTGAGGAAGGATTCTTTATGGCATTCTTTTGAAACCTGGACAGGACACTGCATAGGCATGGGTATCATGAGGGAACCATAGCTCATTGGTGGTTAATCGTCGTCCCGAAGACATGTGTGAGATTGTGTGAGGCAGCTGCCGAGAAATCTCGCCAACCTGTGCGGACTGACAAGGCCTGCTTGCCCTTGTGGGACAGATTGCTATCACTGTGAACGTTGGGAGCCGTGCCTGATTGCATGGTGATTGCAAATGCCATCCCATTCACCAGCCTTTCCAGGGAGATGATGCGGGGGGCTTATCCTTTCATGGCATTGGAGAACCTCAGCACTCTGCAACTTGTTCAACCAATGCAACCAAGGACTGGACAGTTATAAGTGTTCAAGATCCTCACCTGCAGATTTTGAAGCTTCTGTGCGGTCGAGTCTTGTGTTAAGAGCCAATGGTTCCATCATGAGTTGCATTTGCTTGAGCAATCTTTGGCATCAGAGAGACATTCCTGTTGTCCAATACCATCCCATATAATCCCATACCCTTTCACGAAACTTCCAAGGCCACAAATTTCTCCGATGCCGTCGCAGAGAATCTTTCCAATGATGTGCTGCGTCGTATCATTGGTTCCAGTGTGGTTGGGATCTCAGGGATGGGGATGGCCCGGATGGCCCGGATGTCGGCTGATTTCTTTTTCAGTTGGGCCTTCCTTTAGCCGCTTTAGCCGCTTTAGCCGCTTTAGCCTTTGGCCATCCATGGCCATCCATGGCCATCCATGGCCATCCATGGCCATCCATGGCCATCAGCCATCAGGCAACGGAGGATGATGAGGATGCGACCGTGCGCAGACGGGCCAGAATGCAGGCTTGCAACATGCAACATGCTGCAACAACATCTTGCATCATCCTGCAATTTTCTGAAGCCATGTGAAAACCTTGAGTTCTGGAGATGTCATGTGGCAAGGTGTCCTAAAAAATTGGCACATCCATCAGAATCCTATATTATATTATATTACTAGACTACAATTTACTATAATGATTGTTCATGGGGAAGAAATCGGGATGGTTTTGGAACCAATGCTTTTGTGAACATAAGTGAACCATGTTTATGGGTGTTTTTTTGGGTTACAGATCAGTGACATTCTGTGATCCAATCATGTCATGTTTACCCAGCTGACGCAGGCAGATCTGATCCAGGAAGAAGCCCGAAGGGCGGCGGCCAAAGAGGAGATCCACTGGGATCCCATGATTTTCCATGGCTTGCTGTATAAATATTCATTTGCACGGTGTAACAGTATATATATATACTCATATATATATATAAATACATAAATAAATAAATATATATATATATATATATGCACTAATACACATATTAATCACGGTGTATATATATATATATACACGTATGTACATATAATATTAATATATGTCTACATAACTTGTCAATACACCATGATGGGCCAAAGGAATCCACCCTTGTTTCATAAGGAATGTGTCTCGTTACATCATATCATTTCAAATTATTTCCATGCAAGGATCATAAAATATCATAAATCATTGTATTTCCATGTATTTCATACGATCAATTGGTCAAAAGCACCCATTGTTGGGGTGGGCCAGTGGTGTTCCAAATCTTTGCCAAGTCAAGGTGCCAAGTCCTTGCTCGCTAACTCTGCGGCCTGCACTGGCCGGAGTTTTTGTAGCAAAAAAAAGTTGGGACCTTCATATTCTAGTTGCATAATGTTGCATAGATATATATATATATAGATAAATTGGTTCCCCAGTCATCCCCAATTGGAGCAAAAAATGCAGGATCAGGATGCCTCCACAGCAATGGTGGAAGCTGACGAGTGGATTCGGGTTGCTGAGGACAGCCCATTGTTGCAGAATACCGTTGATGATGTTGATGACGGTACCAGTGTGTATCACTGTTGGGAGGATTTTGTGCTCCGGATGATTTCCATGCTTGATTTCCAATCTATAATATCTTAATTTCTCGTCAAATTTGATCCCTTAGAACAGCCACAAAGAGCAAGTTGAACAAAATTATACATCACCATTTCGAATGCGGGTGCCAGGAAAACATGAGAAATGCATTGGAACTGGCGCAGAGAGCCCTACTTGTAGCCCAAGGAAAAGAGGCCGAAACTATCACGGACGCATAAGAACTTCTTCAGGTGGTAGGTGCTTAAAGATTTCCTTGTTGAAGTGGGTTGGCCATTGACCATACAACATTGCCTGCGGTTTTTGTTTTCCATTGTTTTCCGTTGCTTCTCTTGTTGCTGCTGGTGCTGCAGGAAGAAAATCTATAGTGGTAGAATAGGTATTACTCCAACACTGATGGGTTCTTTGATACTGCCGGTTTCTGTGATGTTGCCGTTGATGTTCACGATGCAGATCAAGATAACGGTGATGATGATGACGATGACGATGACGACGACGACGATGACGATGACGATGACGATGACGATGATGATGATGATGATGATGAGGAGGAGGAGGAGGATACGGTTGGGGTGTCTCTTGCAGGTACCCAGCGAGCCAAGAGCATCAGACAGGATCTCAGAATTTCCCAGAAGTCTTCGCTCTTCAGTCATCCTGTAAGGCAGGAATGTACTTCCATGGTCATGTAATCTCAGTTTGCCTTTCTAAGGAGACAGGGAGTAAGGCCATGGCCCCTCGGCCGCAAGTTCCTGCCATGGAAAGGGTGAGATTCCCCAGCATAATTGTCCCATAGGTCCCATAGGTCCCATAGGTTCTGCGTTGCGTAGCTGCGGAATCAGGAGAGTCACGTGGCAGTTCAACGCGTCACCAACGACTTGCTGGGACAAATACTGGGTGCACATGCCCCGGCCTCAGCATGGTAATCTGACCACCAGGTAAAATTGCAAGATCTCTGCCGGCACATTTCGTGACAGATGTTCTCAGGCATTTCTACTCAGACTCTTCTTTGCTTTCAGGTGACCGGATCTGAAGCTTCTGACGCCATTGACATGACCGGCACTCAGCACTTGCAATCTTCGTACCTTCCACCCGCAGATCTAAGCTCACCTCAGGTCAGAGGTGGGTGCTCCCATGGAGGATTTGATGCTGCTGGTCTTTGACACCTTGGATTACAACAGCCTGAACCATCCCATTTTTATCGACCAGCTACTGTCCACCTTGCGCAGCCTGGGGCTGGCTGAGAAGCACGCCTCATCTCTGCAGATCAAGTTGAGCCCTGGCAGCGTGATGGCTGAGATCTTTGGTCCTCCAGCTGTCAGGAAGCATTTGGAGGCAGTTCCGCTGCAGTATGTGGAGGTCATGGGCTGCTATGCCCGGAAGTTGCCGCGAGCCCCGCCAAGACCGAAGCAGAGTAGACCAGTGAGCAGCTTGTCAGATGCCACCGTGCTCTCGGCAGATTCCAGCCGACATATGGAAACTCAAGCCAATCAGCTGCTGAATATGTGGCTTGAGACGCCCAAGTCGGATGCTTTAACGACCAGGTCTGACATGGATACCATTGCAAACCAAATGGTGAGCCATTTTGTCGTTTGCTCCTCAGATGCTGATCCAAGATGTCAAGTCCAGTGATATCAAGTGCATGCACACTCTTCAAAACTTCTACATCACTTGTGGGATTTGGCCACATTATTTGGAGTGCCTTTCTTAAAATTTCCCACTTTTGCCAATTTTCCCAAGTGTTTAGCCCCAAAGCCTCCGCAGCCATTGAGGCGACTGGCCCTCAAGAATCTGCTCGGCAGGCCATTTTGGCAGCCAAAGCAAAGGCCAAACAGCACGAGGAGCTGGTGGAAGATGGTGGAAGCTGTGGAAATGCCGATGTCAGCAGTGTCAGCCGTTAGATGGTTTCCCTATGTTTCCCTTAGGACAACTTTGGCAGGTTACTGTAGGAAATGAGCTGATGAACAACCAATAATCCTTTGGTCTTTGGACACATTACACTTTCACAATCTTTTATGTCACTTTTGCATGGCACACAAACAGGAAGATGCGTTTGCATAATTTTGCCATGTCTTATATAACTGTCTTAACTGGATCTTGGACATGCTGCCATATGCTGCCAGAGTTTCAAGCTGCATCTTCATAGCGCCGCAGGAACCAGAGGTTGTTGAGGACTTCCATGAGGAACAAGTTCCAGCTGCCCAACAGGTGGCAGCTAGCACCACAGAGGCCCTGATCCGTGCTGCCCCTTTGCAGGCAGTGAAGCAAGATCTCGAGCCCGCAGTTGAGCCAGAGACACCCAGATCGGTGGCTCAAACTGATACTCATCAGTCAAATGTTCCCTATGTGATTCATGCCACTGACCTAGCCACCCATGCTGTGACGCGTGCCATGATCAGTGAATGCCCCACTTCGGTGGTGGTGTCAGAAGCTGGCTCGCCACATCCTGAGCATCAGCAGTTGGAGGGCTTCATCCAAGACACCATTGGCAGGTCCACTGAGGCAGCAGCTGCAGAAACGGAGATCATCCCAGAGGAAGGCGTTGTGCAGCCCTTTGTGTCAGAGTTGGCGCAAGACATGACACAGGAGGCAGTTGACAATTTGGACACCCAACCAACACAACCCACCCAACCGACCCAACCAACGCAACCCACGCCACCTGAGATTGAAGAGGCAGCTGCTGTGGGGGCTGGAGAAGAAGAAGCAGCAGCTGCTGCTGCGAAGGCGAAAGCTGCTGCAGATGTGATGGAACCACAAGTGACAGAGGTGGCAACAGCAGAGGGCGGAAAGGCAGAACCTGCAAAAGATGTACAGGAGCATGAAGAGGAACCCCAGGAACCTGGCACCCCTGTGTCAGTGGGTGCCACAAGCTACTCACTCCTGTGCGACTCCTATGCTGCAGACGCTGCAAATAGAACTTTGGAGAACGTCTTAGCTGCAGACATGGCTCAAGAAGAGCATGAGCAACAAGCGCAAGAAGCAGAAGATGTAGCCAAGCCAAAACAACAAGAGGAAGAGAGTCAGCCACAGGACCATGCAGGCCCTCCAGCCCCTGCGCTTCCAGTAGATGACACAGCAGATCATGTTCAACAACATGAAGCGGAGGAAGAAACACCTGTGTCAGTGGGTGTTGCCAGCCAATCGTTGGCGTGCATTTCTTATGCAGCTGACATTGCCACCAAGGCGGTGGACTATGCAATGGCCAGTGAGGAGGCAGCATCTGATGTCATGAGGCCTATCTCTGCAGCGATCACTGAGCCCGAGCCTGCAGAGCCCACAGAGCCTGCAGAGCACGCAGAGCATGCGGATGTGGCTCTGGAAGTTACTGAGGAGGTCTTCACCAATGTGCACGAACCCAGGGAGGTGGATCTTGCTTCACCTTCTGCCCCCGAGCGGCCTGAGCATCCCAGTGAGCCAGTGCAGCCGAGAGTTTTAGCTGATGATCGACGACCCAGCACTCCTGTGTCAGTTGGGGCTGCCAGCAACTCCCTCATGTGCGATTCCTATGCAGCTGACATTGCTCACAGAACCATGGATTATGCCTTAGCCCAAGATGTCGGCCAGCAAGGACAGGCTCAATCAGAGCAATTTGCTAGTGCAGCGGTAGCAACTCAAGAAGCTGTCATCAAACCGGCCGAGAAGCAAGCAGATGTTCCAGCCGTTCAACCAGCAGAGAAGCCAGCAGACGTTCCAGCCGTCCAACCAGCAGAGAAGCCAGCAGACGTTCCAGCCACTCAACCAGTAGAGAAGCCGGCAGACGTTCCAGCCGTCCAACCAGCAGAGAAGCCAGCAGACATTCCAGCCACTCAACCAGCAGAGAAGCCAGCAGACGTTCCAGCCACTCAACCAGCAGAGAAGCCGGCAGACATTCCAGCCACTCAACCAGCAGAGAAGCCCGCAGACGTTCCAGCCGTCCAACCAGCAGAGAAGCCAGCAGACGTTCCAACCGTTCAGCCAGCAGAGAAGCCAGCAGACATTCCAGCCGTTCAGCCAGCAGAGAAGCCCTCCAACGCACCAGCGGTCCAACCAGTTGAGAAACCATCGGATGTACCAGCTGTTGTTGAAGAAGTCAATGCTCGACCTGGTACGCCAGAGTCAGTTGGTGGCACCAGCAACTCAGTGGCATGTGACTCATACGCTGCAGACATTGCTCACAGGTCGCTGGACTATGCGCTGATTTCGGAGCAGAATCAGCAGAGAGCAAAGGAGCAAGAACCTGTTCAGCCCACACAGCCGCCAGCAACCAAGCCAAGCGAGCCAAGTCCAAGTCAGGCAGCGAAGCCTAGCGAACCCACCGAACCAACTGTGCCCACCACCCAGCCTGGAAAACCACCTGTTCCTCCCAGCGCATCCCAGCCTTTGCGGCCCAAGGAGCCGAAGGAGCCAGGCACACCAGGCACTCCGATGTCCATTGGAGGCACCAGCAATTCGGCGGCCTGCGATTCCTGTGCCGCCGACATGGCCAACAAAGCTCTGCAGGAGGCTCTTACTGAAGCTGCAGCTGAAGCTGCAGCTAGTCAGCCGGATGTGGGGGCACAGCAAACAACCACCCAGGTGACTCAGGTGGCGCAAGCGAGCCAGCAAGATGGGCGGAAGGGCGCAACTTCAGCAGTGCAGCGACAAGACACAGCCAGCTGTCATGACAATGAGACGTTGATCGGAGCTGGTGCAGAGCTGGCCAAAGGCTTGGTGACTCATGCCATGGAAGATGCGGTGGCTGCTGAAGGTACAGCCTCTGATGTTCACACCCTTGAAGCTGAAGCCACCAGTGTGCACCCTGTTGGGCCATTGATGAAGCCGGGTGCTCCGGATACAGAGGTAGGATCCCGAACACCTGTTTCAGTGGGTGGTGCATCTTTGTCTCAGGCCTGTGACGCTTATGCGTTGGCTGTGGCCAGCACTTCTGTTGATAAGGTGTTGGCGCGAATGCAAGCATCTCCTGAGGTGCAAAGCAGCCCCTGGGAGACTCAGCCCCAGCCCAGTCAGGGTCCAGGTCAGCCTGGTCAGGGCGTTGTGAAGCAACCGCAGCAACCACAGCAGCCTCAGCAGCCTCAGCAGCCTCAAACTGAGACTACACAGATTCAACAGAATGTTCAACAGAATCAGACCCCATCGCCACCATTGCCAGCCACAGGGCCCACCCTGGAAAGACGAGACACCGGGAGTGTGGTCACTGAGTCCGTTGCCATCGGACAGATCGATCTTGCACACCTGGTTTCCAGTGCGGTGACTGAAGCTTGTCGTGAAGCAAATCTCAGCATCATCGCATCGGTGAATTCTGACCAAGAGGTGGATGAAGCTGGCCCTGAGCAAGTGGTGCGACAGGCCGTGGAAGAAGCTTTGCGGATTGAGATCTCGCAAAGAGTATCAGAAATACAAACAAAAGAGAACAATAAGGATGGTCCAGGCGTCTCAGCTGCAGAATCACAATCAATACTGACTACAGCTGTTAGATGCTATGTGTGTCTGCGCGCGCACCCGCGCACACAGACACATACGTAATACAATATGTATCAACATGTTACATTTATTTATATAGTATTACATACATACATACATGCATGCATGCATGCATGCATGCATGCATACATACATACATACATACGTACATACATACATACATACATATATATATATACAGGACGTCCTGGTCGTGTTTTAACCATTATCCAGCACAACGTCGTGGTTTTACCAGAATCCATGCTTACCTTGTGATCTAAGGCATAACTCATCATTTCATGATGCTGGCTGCTATTCCAAAGTTATTGATGCTCTGAAAGATATCACCTTTAGCTGAATTTAGCACACATGTGTGGAAGCTGGTGGTTTTAGCAGCCG
>CAMXCT020002401.1:100000-101445 GCA_947184155.2 Cladocopium goreaui
ACATAAGTGACCCTAGTTTTTTTCTCCTGTATGCGGGTAATTACTCTTAGTCTCTATTCACTGTCCATCATTTTGTGTCTCAGCTGAGCTGTTTTGGTGCGTTTGTCAGCGCCTTTTTTATATGCCCCAAATGCATGAGCTCCACTGTACAGATTCTACAGCAACTTTGTGCAGAAGAAGTAGTTTGTCGGAGGATGTTTGGATATCTTTCCACTGGGTGTTGCGCAGGGTTTGATTCATGTTTTTTGCTGATTTCTGCGCTTGAGCCATGAACATGTGTGTTTCTCTTCTGGATGTTTCCAAATTTTGAGCATGTTTGGATAGGGTAAGAGAGGTTCAATCTTTTCCCTGATGCAAAGGACAGCAAGAAATCCATTTATATAGTTCAGGCAGATTTGATATGATTTCAGTTGGTGTGGTTGATGTGGATTGGTTCCTGCACTAGCTGGCCATTGCCACAGGTACTCCCCTCTCCATTGGTGGTGCGAGCGTCTCTGCGGCCAACGATGCAGATGTCATGGCTTTGGCCAGCCGATCCGTGGAACATGTCCTGGCAGCAGTCAAGGCCTCCGCGCAGAAGCAAGAGGAGACATCACCTGCTTCCGTTAGTGGTGTCAGCAATTCATTTGCCCATGATGCTGACGCAGCGGCCTTGGCCAGCAAATCAGTAGAGAAGGTGCTACAAGCCATGCAGCTGCCAGAGGCTGATGGCATTCACAGTGTGGCAACTGATGGGCCCGTGGTGCACCTGGATCAACTGAACCCGGCGGAGATTGCCAGAGTTGCAGCCGAAGAAGCCATCCGCGCAGAACAGGCCGCAAGAGAACAGGCGGAAGAAACTCGAGAGGGTGGCAGCCAACACACCCAAACAGGTGAACAGCAAGCCGATGCAGCCGCGTCTAGCGGGGGCACCAGCGTAGGCCACCATGTTGCAGCTGAAATTGCCAGCAGAGCTGCTGCAGTTGGGTTGGGAGGAGCAGGTGATACTTCAGTTCACGCTGTGGCTCATAGTGATGCGACCTCCCAGCCTGGGCATCCAACTGCCCCATTTGCTGTACCTACAACAATCAGTGAGGTGACAAATTCCCTAGCTCAACAGCCCCAAGCTGACGTTGGAGGAATTGTTTCCACCGCGTTGGCAGAAGCAGCTCGAGATGATACTGAGATGACGGTCGTAGCTGCCAGCGATGAAGGGTCTCTGGCACAACTAGATCCAGCTCAGTTAGCTTTAGCAGTTGCAGAAGCAGAGATTCGAGCAGAAGAAGCCGTGAAAGAGCAGCAAAGGGGTGCTATGGAGAAAGCAGGAGGAGGCACAGACCAACCAGCCCGCACATACACAAGAGAAGATAGGCCCACCACACCTGTGTCCACAGGGGGGACGAGCGTTGGCCACCCTGTTGCAGCCGATGTTGCCAACAGAGCTGCTGCAGTTGCGCTGGAAGGAG
>CAMXCT020002402.1:0-15467 GCA_947184155.2 Cladocopium goreaui
TTTTCTGTTTGTATTTGAAGTATTCCTTTGAAAGATACAGCTGTCAGTTAAAGATGTGCAGTGTCTGAGACACACAGTTTTCATTTGAGAGACGCAGTGTTTTTCAAAGAAATAGTACTTGTTCAAAATATCAAGTACTCCCTGCAAAAACATGGAATTCCTTTTGACATATAATATGCTATTCTGTCGACAACTGCAATGCTTAAAAAAATATTTCTTTGACAAATCCTTTTGAAAGGGTAGCGCTCTTCAAGTTCGGTGTTCTTTTCAAGCAGTGAAAAGACGCTACAAACCATTACAGTATTCCTGTCAGAAAGTGGTGTGTTTCTGACAATGCAAACTCGTAAACAACCAGCATTCCTTTCAAAAAAGTACAAATAGTTATTGCAGCTGAAAAGTGTTTTTTGCTTTTAAGACTAGTTTTCCGGATGTCTTGGCTCCCCTGCAGAAGACAAAGCAAACAAATAATACGAAAGGTTTTGCAGGAGTCTTGATTGAGTCTTGGTTTCAACAAGACATTATATAAATATACCAGAAACATCCAGAAACACGCTGTTCCAGAAATCCTGAGAATGGGGTTCTAGGAGATCAAGACAAAAAACGACATTCCCAAAAGTCTCGAGGTTTGCTGAAAAAAGTCAAAACGAAAGCGCGTTCCAAGAAGTCTTGCTATTGGGAGGGGTAGGGGGTGGCCAGCAGAGAGTCTCAGAATATTGTTTGTTTGTTTCAAAGTGTTTCTCCTATTTCGATCGTTGTGGGTGGCCAGAAGAGTTGTCTCAGAATATTGCTTTTCTTCAATGTGGTTTTGGAAGCACACATTCATGAACAAATGTAGTTTGAATGGGTTTTAAGCTGTGATTTAATGTGATTCATAAATACAGCCTTTTGATGTTTTTTTACGCATGTTGCACGTGAAAATTCAAATTCCGATGTGTGGCCTTTCTAGAGATTTGCAACCGCAATTCCATAAATCATAATTGCATATATTCGCTCTATAACTGACCTGGATCTGTACCCAAAAATTGTACCACCGAAACTGCGCTAGGTCGGACACAAGTCACTTGAGTGCATCAGACAAATTCACGTGATGTGTAGTTTCAATATTTTCAATCCATCTCAGCACGATATTCGCAAAGTTTGGATCGGAGTTGAACAACTCCAAACTATACCAACTTTCACTCCGTTACTGTACGTCAAACCCCCAACCATACCCCACACCATACCCCAAAACAGTCTCACTTACTGTATATACCAGAAAAAGGAGGTATTTTTTCGTAGGGTCGGGAGTGTACCAATACTAAGCACCCTACCGTACCACTGCACCGTACCGTACCCTAAAACCGTACTCCAAAACCGTACCCCGAAAACCGTACCCCAAAACCGTACCCCAGAACTGTACCCCGAAAACCGTACCCTGAAAACCGTACCCCAAAACCGTACCCCAGAACCGTACCCCGTACCCGTACCCAAATAAGGACGTATATCGATGTATCTTTTTGAGTGTACCAATACTAAAGTAGTATTGGTACACTCAAAAAGATACATCGATATACGTCCTTATTTGGGTACGGTTTTCGGGGTACGGTTCTGGGGTACGGTTTTGGGGTACGGTTTTCGGGGTACGGTTTTGGGGTACACTCGCACAGTCCCGACCCTACGAAAAGATACCAACTTATAAAGTTTTGAGGTACGGCTTTGGGATACGGTGTGGTACAGTGGTAAGGTTTTGTGGTATGGTGTGGTACGGTTGTATGGTTTTGGGGTGCGGTTTGGTACAATGGTAGGGTGCGGTGGTACGGTTTTGGGGTATAGTCGGGTCGAATTGTTGGGGACAGATATAGCGCAGTTAGCATGGAGCGGCATTGATTCATAGGATGTTTTTTGAGCATTCAACACCTTTACTATGGTGTAGTTCACAAGACTGGGAATATGCAGGTACCATCAGGTACCCAAACGCAAAATAACACAAAGCCTCGTATGTATTAACATGTTTCAGACGCAAGGCAAATGCCTGGCGCAGAAATTCACCCAATAAAGCAATAAGGCCACGAACACACACACAACTACACACACATATATATATATATATCAATATATATCAATATATGGAATAGCAACACATGAAACGCAAGTGAAGCACATCAAATGCAAAGCGGGTGGCAAATTGAGCAATCTAGGGATTGTGTGAGAACACACATGGAATAACAGCCTCCAGCCAAACAATGAAGTGGTTGGCAGAGGTGTGCAAACCACAAAGGTTAGACTGTTAATATTTGATACCACACTCTAGAATTGCAAGGCCACGGTAACCAATGTTAATTTTTTTTGTTTTTGAACACATATATTTAAATACATTAAATAATTAGTTGTTATATTAGCGCAATTTCTTCAATGCAGGACGCAACTGTAAATGTGGATACTGGTGTCTATAATAGCCAAATTCTAAGACTGTAACACAAAAAGCAATTCAAGACCTTCAGTTTCATGAGGGGGGGAAATTGCAATCGAGAAGCGGATACTCGTCTAAGGCTGTGTGTGTGAGGGGTTTTGACACTGTAGTATGTGATGGTAGTGGTAGTGGCCCTGGTGGTTCACCACTTGAAATAAAATATTTTCGATAGGTCACGGGGTCAGGACCAAAGATGACTTCTGGATTGGTAAATGTTGGGCCCCATGCCGTTTCGTGTAACTTATGCGGACGCGCACACTACTACTTTTTCTAGTATACAGTATGCCCAAGGTGGAAATCAGTAGCCCTAAACAATGCCTCTGATCCCTCAAACAAAATGAGTTTATCATGTTTATCTTTGTGTTTTCTTTTGGTTTTCAGAGCTAAAGCAGATTGGATCCGCGACCACAAACGCAAAGGGGCCACATCAGTTGTTTTTTTTTGTTTGTGTTTGTTTGTCATTTGTTTTGCATTTCTACTTGAGTTTGCTTGCGCGTTTGTTTGTTTTTTCTACTTTTGTGTAGTTGTGAATATTACTGACATACAAGATACAAAACTTGTCACAAACCACGACCTGGTTTGTATGGCCCACGGGTGAGCTGCGTCCATGTACGTCTGGCTACAGTAACAAATCCATGTCCTCTATGGGCCCCTGTATGGTCCTTGCTTGCGTGTGAGTGCATTTGCTGCATTTTTCTTGTCGAATCGTGGGTCTGCTTGTGAGTTCGTTGATGTGGTCACTTGTGTGTCATTTAGCCAGAAATTGCAATTCCAAACTCCGAATATAATATGTGAAACTAAATACTTGAGAATTTCCAATATGCAAGAGCTACACAACAAATTGCTAATCGCACAGACTGTTTAGAATCCTGGTGCCATGCATGCCGTCCCATTTTTGTCATGTTCAATTCGTTTCATTTCATTTGATTTCGTTTAGTGTTCTTTTATTTCCTTTCATGTCATTTATTTGTTTCGCATGCTTCCCAACAATGAATGGAAGAAATCCTGCACCAGCTTGGATGGTGGAAACCCTGTAAATAATGGGATAAAACAGTTATCAACTGGTGCAGGATGTTTTTTCCATCCACTGCAATCAATTTGATCAAACTTGTAGAGTATTATATTTGGTTTTCAGTGTCATCCATGTTCTCCATTTTCCTGTTGTTGTTCTGGTGTTTTGTTGTTGCCTTGGTAGTTTTATGTTCGATTGGTGCTTGGGGTTAGTTTTTATTGGGTTAGTTTTTATTGGGTTAGTTTTTTGTTTGTGTACGTTGGTGTTGGGTTTGCTTTTTGGTTTTGTTGTTTGTTGATGTTGATTTGCACTAAAGCATGCGGTTTTCTTGTCATTGTTTGTGTGAGTTTCTACACAGGCCTCAAAGGCCATCAGGGTAGCCCATTGAGCAAAACCAGTGAATCTAAATAAGATAAGATACATGATATTCTGGCGAGATGTGCTGTCGTATCCTGAAATCCTCACAACATAAAAATGATTTACAGCGCTTATTTTGGGAGTCTAGTAGTTTCCGCCGCCGGACACAGATTCGGTTTTTAGGGTTTAGAGCAAGAACTACTATTTCAGCAATGACAATAAGGTGTCTATGGTTGATGATCATGTTCAGTTAAAAGTCTACAATCATCAAGTTCTGCCGTGGTATACACCACCTTTTACATCTCAATGAGTACCACCTTACCATCATTTAACCGTACCACTTCCATCGTACCACCGTACCGCACCAACATACCATCGCACCAACACACTGCACCACCGTACCGTACTACCGTACCGTACCACATACCATCGTACCAACACACCGCACCACCGTACCGTACCACCGTACCGTACCATATATCATCGTACCAACACACCGTACGTACCTAACATTGCCTATACAGCCTGAAAGTCGTTTACACCTACTTTGGCAATTCATAACCTATATTCCTGTTCATCCAAACATTGCCCACACAATGTTTAAGTGTGCTCAAGGGTAACACCTTGAGCATCAATTCATTGAGCCCTGCAAAAACACCCCGCAACGTCTGCTCGATCTTCCTTTAAAGGTCCACCCTTGATGAACCAGGTATGGGAATCAAAAGACCCCCAAGGATTGTTTAATACCAATTAATCCCGAAAATGACCAGTCATCTGTGGGGTCCAGTGTTGGCACCCCCCCATATAACTTGACCAAATGTCAATTTCCACCCGACAAGAGTCCCTGACGAGAAGATGGTACTGGCAACGGCACAGCATAGCCTTGAGGTGCCCGCTTCTCAAGCATGGGATGCAATGGGGACCCCCAGACTTTGGGACATCCTTAAAAAAGTTGGGGGGCCACACCAGACACCGCCGGTGGTTTCTCCAAAAATCAAGGATACTGAGGATCCTGAGGATCGGTCGGAAAATTCAAAATGAACCTTTAAACCTTTGCAGACAAAGCCAAGTCTTTGGGAAGCCCTGCTCAAGAGAGCACGACACCAACCCTCCTGGACAAAAAAAGCTGCAGATTTCAGCTGACACCATGGAATGTTCAACCGGTATCAGGTATCATCCACAATTGGTCATCTTTTCCAATGCTTTGGGGTTCCATTTTCAGAAGCACCCGCTTCTAAAATTTGGGATCCATATAAGAAATTTAAGACTTGTGGGGTATATTTGATACCCAAAGTGCCCAGGATGCTGGTAGAAATTCCAGGGACCTCCGATGATGGGAAGGTATGTTCTATGGGAAGCAACCCATCAGGATGGGGTCCTATAAAATTGTCTCTGGAAATGTGAGTAGAGGTATGTTCCACATCATGTGCTTCTGAAGTGCAAATTTAAGGGAGTATCCACAAAAATTGGAATCCCTTCAAACCCAGGATGTCACCAAAAATGGAATTTGGAATGTTTGGGAGGATTTTTTGGTTGGTTTCTCACGGAAATGATAGGACTGCAGAGCCCCTGCCCTTTTTTGAAACGGCTCCTCATCCTCCTCGACCTTCAACGAAGGCTCTTCTGGATACGTCAGGGTAGCATTCCTAAGGAGCACAAAAAATTGCCATTTTTCAGGGTCCAAAACCTTGGAGGAAAACTGTGGAAATCCCGGTGGGTTTGGGGTTCCTCCCCCATGGAGCACCAAAAATTGCCGTGAGCACCGTCAGCCGCAAAACCTTGGTCACTGAGAACCGGACGCTGATCCCTTCGTGGCCTGTGGAAAAAAATCAGCGATGAATATCTCATCCAAATCATGGGGATGATGGGATCAGCCGAAACGAAAAAGTACCCTCTATTCTAACAGGTTGCTATGCAACCGCAATGCAACCCCACCTCTCAAGTTCGGTAAACCATCTACAAATGGACCATTTTCCATAGCAAACTGTTGGATTATCAGAGGGTAAGCCAAAACTGAAGCACTTTGATCAAGGATACGATCCAGCAGAACAAAGACCTTCCACCAGGACATGAGCGTAAAAACAAAATTGGGAATACTCGCCTTCCTCAACCCATCCGACCCGACCCGCCTTGCCATGGCGCTCATAGTTATCTATGGCGCTCACAGTAGGCGAAAAGTAGTTTGCCTCTGATAAGGTTTAGCAGACGGAGACAAAGACAAGATCGTCTGTGGCCGAACCCCCCAGGAATTGATGCTTGGGTAAGAACCGAGTTCCTACAATGGACTATGACTGTGATAATCCCTATCTATATAAAGGGTAGTATAGTATATCACCTGAACCAAAACATCGACCAACAGTGGTTTTGAACACTGCTCAGTTGATGCTTGATTTTTTCGCCACTACAAATATGTGGTTGTTGGTGGCTAATACGTCCTACTGTATCCATAAACCCAGACGTTCTTGGAGTGGTGACCAAAATGGGGAAGGGGGATGTGGCCCTCCCAGCCAGATCCGACACCCAACCAGAGCATCGCACCCTTCCAACGGATCGCCAGTCTGAAAGCTTCCTCAATGGCTGTGAAGGATGAACGGATCATGCTATCGATGGGTGTTGACTGCCAGCTATTCAGAACAACCTACCAATCCTGGGGCGCATAGGCGCATAGGGCTTTGTTAGCTACCATGCATATGTCTGATATATATATATATATATGTATGTCTGTCTGTCTGTCTGTATGTCTGTACCTCTGTACGTCTGTCTGTCTGTCTGTCTGTCTGTCTGTCTGTCTGTACGTAGGTAGGTATGTATGTATATGCATAAATAAATATATATATATATACACACACATACACGTAAGAGTACACACTTAGACTTGAATCTGACTCTAGGTCATGTGAAACAATCACCTTTTATCAAAGATGACCATTGAAATCAACCCATCCCCAGCTCCCGTCGCCAAGCAACTGCCGCGACTTCAAGTTCGTGGGCGTTTGCTTCCGCCCAGGACCTTGACCAATCATCCTGGCTCCAGGGTTCATGGCCATCTTCCTGCCGGCGTTGCGCGGTTCAAAAACATGCGGTTCCGGGGGTACTTGGAAAAGTGTAGCTATTTTATGGATATTCACTGATATTCACTGATATTCACTATAGATATTCTATTAAAGTGGAAAAAATGTCTAAGCTAGAAGAAACCCAAGCTTGCTTGATGAGGGCCAATGTTTGGTCTTGGCCTTGGAATATGGGTATGGGTCGAAATCGGGAGCCCAAAAAAGTGGGCCCAAATAACCCCCAAGAAGATAGAAAAGTTAGTTACCATTATTTTCTAGCATCATATGTTTTCTACCTATTTGGGAGGTGCTCTACACGGATAGCAACGCCTGACCCCTGCCACTTTCCCAACAGCCATGGCCTGAATTGCTGCAGGCTCATCCCAGAATTCTGCCAGAACTCTCGGACGGCTTTTCCACACTCGGCCAACAAGCCCAGTGCCTGGATTTAAAAAAACTCCGCTCGTCGCGTCGAAGATTCCCATGGTTCAAACTAGTTCAAAGCTGAGAACAGCACCTGCAGGGCGATGTTCAACTCTGGACCATCCTGGCAACTCATCCAACATATCCAACAGCAGTTCTTCACCAGTCATGACGACACCTTGGTGGCCCTTGGAAGCACATCCACATGGTGCCCCGGTGGCGATTCGCAGAGGTCGGCCTGCGAGAGTTTTTCGGGGAATCACCAAGATTTCATGGGAATATACCAGGGAGCCTATTTTACGTCAAGTCTTCATTTTCTCAGCGAATGTCAGACTATGACATCATGAAAATGTATGAAAATGTCATATCATGCAAGAAAAAACTCCCTTCGCCAAGTTTTTCGGGGAAAACATCCAACATTGAACAGTGTTTAGGCAAAAACATGATATAAGAAACGAGGACAACGGCTGACAGACTTGGATGTGTTTCGTGACTGTGACAAGTGCGCAGTTCGAATGGTTTTCATATGGAGTACTGTAAGCTTTTGTGGTTGTCAATGCGACTGCGCCGTGCAAAACTGTCAAATTTGGTAGTTGTACCTGAGCGAGGAGCTGATTTTGAAGGTGTTTGGAATTGACGCAACTACTTTTTGCCAAGCACCATTTTCCTGCAAAGTTTTCTGTTACAGAAATCCTTCGAGGTTTTCAAGCAAGTTTTTTTCGCGTGCGTGTGATATCTATTTTCTCTCATGTAGATGTACAGAGATACAAAAACGTGTGTGTGTGCAAGATAAAACATCTCTAACATAGCACGCGATATTTCATATATCATTGATTATCCATATATATATATATATATATAAGTACATTATTTATTTATAATATTCATTGGTTTATTTCTTTATTTATATATTTATATACTGTAATATCCCAATTTCTGGGTATTATTGCATCATGGCCACAGCATGCCATAACCATGTAAAAAAAAAAAAAAACACGGGGCTGATGGAGTGCCTCGAACACATCGAGGAAGTCATCGGAGCTTTGAGCTGTCTCCCAGAACTGTCCATAGAACTCAGCCTGAAGGGAAGATGTGTCCGCTGAACATAGCAATGGAAATTTACACAAATTTACCGTGCTTAAAATCGAAAAATTGGCCACTTTCCATTTCCATACAACGAACTACCGGAGGGTATCTTGACAAAGAATGGCTGACTATTATAGTTTAATAGGTGTTTGCAGGTACGGAAGATAAACTACGACAATGGGTTCCTACTAAAAAGGTTGTTCTCAACGCTGCAACCCAACAGCAGGTTCCAAGGTTGCAGGAATCCAGCGGTTCCGTCCCCCTTTTCCCCGGTTTCCCGATTCAAAATGACCAAAATAACTTGGATGATAGATGGAGGTTTCCGAAGTCATGGTGGTACCCCATGCAAGTCACATGTCTTAGTATAGCTTAACCCCGGAAAAATGAGGATCCATGGCTTAAAGAAAGCCTTAGATGGATGTGTCTGAAAATAGTGTACCCCTAAACCCAATGGTTTTGCTGATCATTATCCCGTTTTTAAATGGCTATTTCATTGGGAGTATTAACCCAACATTTTCAGACAAACCCAGATAGCTTGGGGGTCGTCCATTCTAACCCCGGCCCGCCCACCTCCAGTTCCAACAAACGCCGACGTTCTTCTTCCGGGGACATCGACGCACCCTTTTTGGAGCTGTGAAGCTGTGGTGATGTGAGGTTGTAGTGAGGCCGTTATCATTTCGCCAGATAATGGGATTCAATGGCATTTAACCAATAAAAATGGAAATATAGTGGGAATATCATGGAATATAATGAGAATATATATATAATGTATATATATTATATATATTATATATATTATATATATATTATATTATATATATATTATATATATATATATTATATATATTATATATATATACATTATATATATATACATTATATATATATATAGCTATCTTGATATGGAAAATGGTCATCCCAAGATCGTGAATGGGGATTCTAGCCGAAAAAAAAGACAATTCACCAACCTGAAAAAAGTTTCCCTTACCAACTATCATTCCGGTGACAGCTCAGTGAGGTCGCTATAATTCAACCACATAGATTTGATAAAGGTAAGCTAAGTCAGTTGATACTTCAACCAATATGTAACGCTGTGTCCAAACAATTGGATTCCCAAGATGTTTCCATACAAATTCTGGGGATCCATTGGTACCCCAGCTAAAAAAAAATGCTCCATACCCTTATTGAGTCGGGAAAAATGTCAGAAATTTAGGAACACAAGATGCAAATGTAGACTAAACGGGCAACAGCGGATAGCAGAGACTCACTGCAAATATACATGTCATGAACTCTCTCTTGACTTCTAAACCTAGCTAATATGTTGTGCTTGTAGATCTTGTGCGATCTTGTGAGCATGATTGTCTAACTTGGCAGGTGCTCCCCACATAATTCACTGAGCCCAGCGCAGATTGTGTCTGTGCCAAAAACTTTGTGGCAGCTGTACCTTTCAAAGGAACAAGTGCAGAAGTCCCAGCAGATCACATCTGATATCGGCAAATGGTCGTGTTCCCAGAGGTTTCTTTAATGTGTTACCCATGTTGGCGTGATTCCCACTTGAAGACTTGACTTGTTCACATACCATCACACATCTTTACCATACCTTGTAGACTCACTGAAAAAACCAAGGGAAAAGATGCACCTAGGCTAGGGCGCACGGTCCACCGCGGACTCCGTCCTTCTGGTCTCGCTCACCGTTCGTGCAGACTCAGATCAAGGATCCGTCAGGGTGTTTGAATCCAAAACCATCTCTCCAAAGAGGGGAAGGTTTGGAAGTATGCCCTGAGGTAATTGTTCATTGGCTTGTCAATGTAACAAGATGGTTTTCGGGTGCTGCGGAGGTTCAAATATCCCACATCTCCATCTGGGGTTAAATCAATAAATTCCACTTCTTGCTGGTGAAATTCCCAAAAACTCTTCATACTTAACTTACCGTGAACACCCATTGGTTGTTACTACCCATTGGTTCATGTTTCAATAGCCACTGGTTGTTCAATCATCACCCAAGCAGCACCTTCTTTGGTCCCTCCCTGCGCCTCCAAAGAACTTGAGGAAAGGCCACGAAGACATTGGAAGTCCAGCAATGCCTTCGTGACTCGTGGCACTTGATCCTTGGCGCAGGGAGCACTTGATACTTGGAACACCGGGGGTCGTGCGGACCGTGCGGAAAGGTGGTAATTGATAATTAACAATGAGGGTTTTGGGGGGATTCGCAAAATGGCGAACCCCAAAATCATCCAAGTCATGAAAGCATTTCAATATTGAAACCATTTGAAACCTCTGGTGACTATCCCCCATTGTACGAAACCCCCAGTTGGGGGGTCATTCCCATAGTTTTCAGACCTGCATCCAGATTTTGATCATAGCACCTGGCCTCAACACGTCACCAGGGCTAGCCCAAGTCCCGCACGCCCTGAACTTCCACAGACCAAGCACCTCTTTCAGCCTACAGGGTGTTGAGCCCCAAGTATAAGACAAGAGTTCAGGGTTTGCGAAAGACTGGACGAAAAGAACCGAAACAAAAGCCAACTATGGGGAAATGGAGTCAGAAGCCTTCTCAGAGAAATAATGGCAATCAAACTTGATGGATGGATACTGTGTTAAAAAGAAACCACTAAACCACTTGGCGCTGGCATGGCCACCCAGCTTTTCACTAGACTCAAACAGCTAAAGTCGTACCGCCTCCCAGCCCATGTCCATGTGTTGCTTCACACAGTGATGTCATTGGTGGAAAAAACGCACAGGCCAGGTAAGAAAAAAAACTGCGAAGCCGGTGCAGCAAACAAAAAACCTACAGATCTGCGTGTCGCTGCGCCTGTCGTACAGATCCTCCAACCCCAAGCATCGTCTGCAAGGCGCGGGAAAGACGAGTGGCCTGCCGCGTGAAACCGCAATGGTTGGGGCCGTGGTCAACCAGAAGAGTTGCGGACGAAAACAACAACTGTTCCCTTTTGACCAGTGATGTCGACAAGCACTACCACTGATTTGCCGATTTGCCTAAATAAACAAGATAAGTAAGCACTCACGGACTCACAATGCTGAAACATCCCTAACTCGCTATTAATCATGCTTACCTGCTCTGGATAATTTTTGCAAGCCTCCAAATAAATGATCACGGTTGATTATTTTGGGCAAACTACAAGGGATTCGGAGCCAAACACCATGCAGGTCGGGCATCACCATTGACATTCCCGATGATCGTTACCTGGCTGAAACAGCTGGCAACAAGCACACATCCCGTGTGACGCACTTCAAGGAATGCGGCAAGCGGTGCAAAATCATAGATTGTCATGGATTATTGCCCAACAGCGTAAGGTAATTAATGGGGTCTTCAGCCCAGAATAGCTCCGGTATGCACTGATGCAGGCGCCGGGTCAGGTTCAACGAGGTTCCAGAGAAGGTTCCGAAGGTTCCAGAGAAGGTTCCGAAGGTTCCAGAGAAGGTCTGGGAGGCTTTGGCGCAGAGCCAGGTCACGTTCGACAGGGTTAGAAGTTCCGGCAGGCTTTGGTGCAGAGCCAGGTCAGGTTCAACAGGGTTCCGGAGAAGTTCCGGCAGGCTTTGGTGCAGAGCCAGGTCAGGTTCAACAGGGTTCCGGAGAAGGTTCCGGAGAAGGTCCGGGAGGCTTTGGCGCAGAGCCAGGTCAGGTTCAACAGGATTTGCGGCCATTTTATTCACAGAAACCCAGCTGATGTTTTCCAGCGCTTCGCTTCGCAGCACGCTTCAGAGAGATTTGTAAAAATAGAACGTTGCGACTGTTGGGGATACCACCGAAGCTTATCTATTTTCTATCGAAAATCTGTGGCTGGAAAATCTCGGTTTCAACGGATGACCGCATGGCAAGCAACGTGCAAACAAGGATTTTCTCAGACCTTCTTTCCCTTGGCACGCTTTTCCACCTTCAGTGGCAACTCCTTAGAGGGTACGAAATCAGAACTAGTCACACCACAATTGGAGCATGAAACACGACTGCTGGATATGTAGGTACATATGTATACCCACATATTATACATGCATATCTAATAATAGTGATGTCCCCCCGTATGTTATATTTATCTTATTATATCGTGTATGTGGGGTAGGTATGTATGGAAGAGGGGGACGCAACAGTGAGCGGGAAGGGATAAGCCCCGGAGACCCCCATACGCTCCGTCATGCCCGTGCCCCAATTTACACAAGCCATGAGGATGTATAGATAGAGGGTGTCCCAAGAGTCGAGGCTAAACGACAACGGCAACCCGGGCTAGGTCGAATACCCCATCGAGGACCTTGGCAGTCGAGGACAAGGACATTAACACAACACAATACAACAAAACACCCCATCCAGGTATGTATAGATATATATAGGTGTTAATGTACTTACAATCGTGTCTTTATATACAAATACTGTATTCTAACCAAATTTAACAGAAAAATATGTTCCCCAACAAGAGGATGTATGCCCAATGTATGAATATTGCTATAAATGTATCGTATGATGTATGATGGTTCGCGATGGCCATGGATGCCATGGCTGTACGTAAATACGTACGTTACGTTATGTTGTTATGTTGTGTTGTGTTGTGTTATATTATGTTATGTTATATATGTAATGTATGTAATGTTATGTTATGTTATGTTATGTCATGTCATAATAAGTGATGTATGTATGTATGTATGCATGCATGCATGCATGGATGGATGGATGTATGTATGTATGTACGTACGTACGCCCCCCCACCCCTTACGTACGTCTGTATGTAGTATTGTTGTAATTGTATGTATTGTATGTTTGTATGTATTGTATGTATTGTATGTATTGTATGTATTGTATGTATTGTATGTATTGTATGTATTGTATGTATTGAATGTATTGTATGTATTGTATGTATTGTATGTATTGTATGTATTGTATGTATTGTATGTATTGTATGTATTGTATGTATTGTATGTATTGTATGTATTGTATGTATTGTATGTATTGTATGTATTGTATGTATTGTATGTATTGAATCGTATTGAATCGTATTGAATCGTATTGAATCGTATTGAATCGTATTGAATCGTATTGAATCGTATTGAATCGTATTGAATCGTATTGAATCGTATTGAATCGTATTGAATCGTATTGAATCGTATTGAATCGTATTGAATCGTATGTTATGTATGTTATGTATGTTATGTATGTTATGTATGTTATGTATGTTATGTATGTTATGTATGCATGTATGTATGTATGTATGTATGTATGTATGTATGTATGTATGTATGTATGTATGTATGTATGTATGTATGTATGTATGTATGTTATGTATGTTGTGTGTTTTTGTGTGTTTTTGTGTATGTTGTGTATGTTGTGTATGTTGTGTATGTTGTGTATGTTGTGTATGTTGTGTATGTTGTGTATGTTGTGCGTGTTGTGTGTGTTGTGTATGTTGTGTATGTTGTGTATGTTGTGTGTGTGTTGTGTGTGTTGTGTATGTTGTGTATGTTGTGTATGTGTATGTATGGCGTACGTGTATGTGAATGTGGATGTGTGTGTGTGAATGTGTATGTTTGTGTATATATGGTCCAGCGTTCCAACCCCCCTCCCCCCGTGTGTCCCCCTCCCCTCCCTGTGGTGTGGTGGGGGTGTGGTACTGTCCCCCCTCCCCCCTGTGGTGTGGTGGGGGTGTGGCACTCCGCATATATATATATATTTATGTGTGTTTATATTAATATATATATATATATATATACATAGATATATTTATTTATATATATATATATGAATATATGTATATATGTCTATTTTTATATATACACATATGTGTATATAACATATATATATGTGTATATATATATTAGATTGCCAGGCCAGACATGTATTATTACACGGCAAGACTGATGGTTCCTTGATGCTCCGGGGAACCTCAAGCCTTGCCCCTATACATTGCATATATGAATATATATATATATACTCATATATGTGATATTAGCAATATATATATATATATTATATTACTGCAAAGCCTTTTTGTGCAGCAACATGTGTTGTTCCAGGGAAAGACAACGTTGCCACGGATTTCTGCCATGTTGAAAAACCGGAGACCTCAGGAGCTGGCACCTTTCTTGGTGGCGTCCACTGCGAAGCCACAGGAAGGAACGGAGCCGCGACTGGGGGCCATCTTCACCGATCTTTTTTTCCACACCTCATGGGGAAAAAATGGGGAAAAAATTGGGAAAAAAATTGGCAAAAAATGGGAAAAACTGTGTTATACCTTGATACCTTGATATTTTCATATATATTCATCATGAAAATCTATATACCGATAGCATTTTGTGATGAAAAAGATTGAAATCATGGTATGGAATGGGGCTCCAAATCTTGAACATGTTTGAACCAACTATTGCAACAGCCCCGCCTGCTCTGCGGTCGGTTATTCCGGCATCGCACCATTGCGCTCCATTTGCAAAATCTGTTTATTTCTGTGTTGAAACTACGCTAGGTGCCTTGTAAAGCTAGCTGTTGTCAGTTGAAACATCCACAACTTGAGGCCAGGGATAGGTGACGAAAGCTAGCAGGAAAGGTTGAATCAAATGTTGATGGGTTGAGAGGAGACAAAAACAATAGTAAAATATGTGCGCATCCTGAGACCCTGCCTTTTTTTCTAGAGCAATTGCAATTTCAGCTAGCTGATGCTCAGTGAACCAGTGGTCTACCCTAATGATCCACTGGACAATAAGACTAATAAAACAATAGGACCCATCTTGGCATCCCGGTGAGCGCGGTGATTCACGGAAGTCTGGCACCATGGTGAAAAAAATGTCAAACCTCAGGCCCCTGGTCATCTCGCTATCATCACATAGGGATTCCCCAAGTAATGGATATAATGTGAACCCCCATAAGTGCCCGTGTTTTGAGCACCATAACTAATAGTCTTCATGTGGATCTATATGTAGACATGTCATTTACATGTTGAACATGTTCTTCTCAGCACGCTCTGGTTTGCTGCTATTATTCTTGCACCTACGGTACCACCTGCAGATCAAGCATCTGTTGCTGAGGACAGGAGCCCCGTCCTGGAGTGGTCTTTCATCCTGATTGTCCTTTGCACAAACTTAGGATATCTTAGGA
>CAMXCT020002402.1:15567-23067 GCA_947184155.2 Cladocopium goreaui
TGTGAGAATCACCCCACACTGGCAGCGAGCAAAAGTCAGCACCTGTTTTGGCCGGTGCGCTTGAGCCACGTGCCGTGGCAATGGTCACCTGACAGCCAGGAAATGCGATACCTGACATCCAGGGTGAAAATGCATGAACTCATGTTTCCATGCCAGGTCCAATGTTGTCCTTAGTTGACATGTTGACAGCTGAATGTCCACTGGTTTTCACACCCCTATCATTTTTGGCATGAAACATGAAGTCCATTGAAATTGGTGATCCACTCATGACACTACGCAGGTCTGATGTGTCCATGTGTTTGGTCAGACCATCCGCCAGCATGGTTTTGGTATTACACCACTGTACACGCGTTGTTCCATTCTCAGGCGGTTTCTCATTCAGCATCGTATCGCCATAGCTTTGCCCATTCTCTCGCCAGATCATTTGCCGCATTCCACATATGTCGATCGCCAATCTCTTGTCATTCACTTCGCCTCCAGAAACCTGCACAAGGTGATCCTTCAGGGATCTGCAATCAGTGACTTGGTGAAGCGTCACCATGTCTTTCGATTCAACCTTCCAGCTTGGGTCCAGAGGGTCATGGTCTTTTCGAAGTCCATGCAGCACCATTCGCAAGTGCTCAGCCTCTTCGTAGCCTGACAACATGCTCAGACTTTCAGCTTGAAGTGTTGATCTGCAAACTCGGCGGATCACTTGGCTCTTCCAGCTCAAAAGGTGAACTGGCCCTTTTCCATCTTTCATCACTTCTGGTCCACCAATCAGCAGCACGCGTCCAGACTGAGATCTGAAACCCATTTTGTTGCCATTCTTGTCCACATCGAAATCAGCAGCATGACTCGCATCAGTCACAGAAATGATCTCCAGCTTGTTGAAATCAAATTGATTCCATCCATAGACAAGTTCCTGGTCGCGCGTCATTTGGGCACGACGCAGCAAGGCATTGGCTTCAACTAAATCTTGAACCACAGGACATTGAGCACATGTTTGCAAGTGATTGGTATCGTATGCTAAATCTGGTCTGCAAACTCTGACTATCCAGTTCAATGATCCAACAACACTCCGAAGTTGCGCTTGCTCTTCGGTGGTGGCTGGAGACATGCGGTCACGTTTCCGACCAGTGCTCAGTTGGATTGGCCTGGTCTTTTCAAGTCCATGAGGGCATGTCACAACGATGCCTTTCTCAGTTTGTTTTATCACACGACCGCAATACTTGAACTCGGATTCTTCCACTTTTCCAAACTTCAACTTCTGCTGAACAACTTCCATCGCTTTCTGTGTGGCTTCACCACCACACCAAAGCAAATCATCAACATGACAAACAAGCAAACCATCAATTTCGCCATTCGGCTTGTTCATCACATATGCACCTAGTTCATGAGGGACGGCTCGGAAGCCAGCTTGGAGGAGAGTTCGGTGTAAGGCTCGCCAAAATCCACGTGGCGCATCTCTTGTTCCATAGACTGGTTTCTTGGCTCGGAGCAAGGAACCCTTTGGAAGTCCAGGAATTCCATCCCAGGGCATGCTCAGGATGAGCACTCTGGCCAAACCAAACCCTTGGAGAAATGCAGCAGTGATATCTCCGCAGTGGAGATTAAGATTGAAGCAGGCACAGAAACTCAAAATCAAACTCAGCATGAGGTGGCTGGCAGTTGGTGAATCGGTGCGGTACTCATTGTCCTTTTCCAAATCACCACGCACCACAAGCCTTGACTTCAGAAAGGCTTCTTCACCACCATCGCTTTTGTCAACATCAACCCAACGTGTTGGTAGAACTTGTGCATCAGGGTGAGCATCTAGGAAGTCTTTTGCCTTGTCTGGCGGAATGACATCACATGCATCAAAGTTGGACCAATTCTGCCATTCCTTCGCTCGTGCTTGGTCAATCTTTTGACGTAGCGCATCATCAGACTTTCCATAGTTCAATTCCTTGTTGCCCTTCTTCTTCTTGACTGCTTTCTTTGGAGTTCTGCGGGCAAGGAAACCAGAAAATGATTCAGCTTGCTGTTTCTGTTTGGAGTTCTGAGTGCGGAACATGGCAGTAGGAGGAGTATTGTTGGCTCTCGGAGAGCGTGATCTGTTTCGGCGTGGATGCCCATCAAGTCGGTTGACTGATCGTCGCATGGCTTCTTGAAGTTCTGAAACTCTATGAGCTCCTTCAGGAGTTGGTGGCGCTGGAGTTGGTGGCACCATCTCTTGATCAGGTTCCAATTCCGTGAGAAGTCGATCACGGGCTGGACCATCGGGAGTTGGAATTGGCGATGTTGGAGTGTAGGACTCCTGCATGAATTCATCCATGTCATTGAATTCCAGTGGAGGTGGAACTGGTGGTGTCACAAGTCCAGGTGACTGAGCCACAAGTCCAGGTGGCGGTCGCAACAAGGGATCTTCCTCAAATCCAGGAGGGTGTTGCGACATGGATGGAGCCACAAGTCCAGGTGGCTGAGAGTCCATCCCATTGGAGTCCAGGTCCACCAGAATTTCTCCACCAGTGACATCAGGATAGGGAATCTGCTCCTCAGGTTCAGGTTGTTGAGGTTGAACATCAGGTTGAGAGAGAGCAGGAATCACAGGAGTTTCTTCAGCTTGTTGTTGTTCTCCACCGCCACGACCAAGATGGAAGAAGGATCCTTGGTCGTCTTCATCTCCAATTCCAACAGATGGATCAAGATCATCTCCAAATGGAACTTCATCTTCTCCCACATCGTCTTGCAAGACTTGTCGCTTGCGTTTGCGTTGAGGTTTGAGCTCGGTGAGCTGCTTGGCAATGACTTCACCAGCTAAGGCTGGTCTCACCTTCTCCTCAGCAATGACGATGGGGATGCCGCCATGGATCAGCCAAAGGTTGGAGCGGCCTTCACGTCCAATCATACGTGCAGGCCCATACCATCGTCCTTCTCGGTGAAAGCACAGGAGATCACCAGGATGGTATGGTCCACGGAGAGGTGTTGATCTCCGCGTCAGTGCAGTTCGCACTTTCTGACTGGAGTCCACATGTGCAAATGACTCCTTGGCTGCTTAGCGGATGTTGAGCTGCTGGGCAAATTGGTTCTCGCCAGTGAGAATCTCTTCATGTACTCCAAGTTCTTCTTGACCTTGTTCAGTGGTCAATGAGCAGATCTCCACTGGCATCCTTCCCAACACCCATTGACTTGGAGAAAAACCTCCGTTGTTGATCCTGTTGTTCTTGACAAAGCAGCATTCACTAACCACCATGCGTATGTGCTGTCCTCCAACTACATTGCGAGATTGGACAGCATGAGAAACCATCTCCTTGAGGATGCCTCCATGTCGTTCACATCTGCCGATTTGATGTGCAGCTTCTTTTCCTGCAAAACGCAAGTAGATGCCTTGGGAGTTGACAAGCTCTGCAAGACGTCCACGGTTTGCCACTCCTCTGTCGACAGTCAGGAACCTCGGTGCACCAAAAATGGTGAGCCATCCATCACGTAGGGCTTCGGCACATTTCAAGCTGCTAGGTGTGCCGCCTTGATCAGAAACAATCCAGGCACAGTGATAGAGGGTTCCCAAGCAAATCACACTGAAGACAGTGTAGCGGTTTCCAATGGCATCTCTCACTTCTAGGCAATCGGCAGAGATCTCATGGTTGAAGGTGTATGGAATGGGAGGCCGGACAACAGGGCGAGGCTCAGGACGTTTGGTCTGTTGGCAGGCCTCGCACTTGAAAAACTTCAACTTGTGGAGAACTTCAGGTGATGCTCTTGCAACTCGCAGCATTCTGCCCATCGCTGAAGTGCTAGCGTGTCCAGTCATCTGATGGAGACGTCTGACAGCAACTCGCTGGGCATATGGCAACTTCAGCCATTCTTGTTTTCTGATGGCATCTTGGGCAGCGACAGCTTCAGCTGATTCTTCACGGTGTTCTTCCAGTTGTAGTTCATGATCATCAGCTCTGTGCTTCCCATCAGACTCTAGAGCCATGTCAGATGGTTCATAGATCATGTCAAGACTGCCCAGTGGGTTGTCTTCCACGACAGCTTCGGCTGGGAAGGCGACCTTGGTCATGTTGGTCTCCAAATCCTGAAGAAGTCCAGTCAGGATGGCCTTGCAAAAGTCCAAAGGCCAGTGTTGAGCCTTGTGTGTTCGGCTCGATCCTTCCAGCCGGTGATGTTGGTGTGAGCCGTCGCAGGTGATGTTGAGGCACTGCTTGACTCCGGCGGATGCCGTCATGATTCCAGTGGGCTTCTTGTGAGGCATGTAGTTCTGCTCATCGGCAAGTCCAAACATGCATTGATCGCACCGCACAGCTTCCAGGTGCTCGCCGCTCACAGCATCAGTGGGGGCATCTTGCAAAAGCATCTGCACGCAGAGTAAATTCCACATCTGCGAAGGCCATGGTTGTTCAAAAACAACTTGACGTCCTCTTTGCAGTCTCTGTCGTATGATCTTCACGATCCACTTGATCACAGGTCTCCATTCCATTCTAATATCATGGAGATGTTCGGCAAAACTGGGGTCACGGCTGGCATTGACAAACTGCCAAGGTGACCACGGTCCACAGACCGGAGAAAAGCTGATGCAGTAGGGGTCGTCCGCCTCTATCTGCCGTTCAACTTGGGCACGATGCTGATGAATTTTGAGGTCGATGCCGTCATGAGTGACATCAACAGGTTGTGAAACAGGTAGACCACAATCTGCCGCAATCATGCTGAGAAGAGCAGCTCCAGCAAAAATCTCTAGCAGAAAGGTCTTGCATCCCTTGGGGAGTGTGCGCCGTCGAAATCCAAGATGGTGTGTGGCGCGTAGGCAGTCCCACATGTGGTTGTCAGTTTCCTTGACATCTTGGATCGTGTCCTTGAGCTGTTTCTTCTGACCCTTGGTGAGGACGGTCTTGGAAAGCTCATCGACGGGCAAGTGAACTTCTGGGGTGAGTGGAAGTTCATCTTCTTCTTCAACTTCTGGTGTGGTGTTCTGGTGATCGCCATGAGCATCTTTTCCATGAAGTTGTTGTTCACCAGAGTCACCAGATTCATGTGTGCAGCTCAATCCAAGGTAACTTGGAATCAATCGAATTGCTAAAAGTCCATCACGCTGCACAAGTTTCAATTCACTGCCAAGAGTGCTGCTGTAGACGACATGGTTGGGAATGTCGATCTTGAAGCCAAGCTGACGTTGAGTCTCAAGGCTCAGCAGCAAAGGTGCTTGGGATCCTTGGTTCCAAGGAAGGCATAGTACCACGGGCAAAGGTGCTGTCGGCCAACTCAAAGCAAACTTCCAAAAGCCGACGTCCGCTGACTTTCATGTTGCCACCAATGCCACGCGTGTTGGAGCCCTCGATGTTGTCAAGATGTGCTTCAGGAGCTCCAGTGGCCTTGATGAAGCGGTCATACCATTGGCTTCCATGGCACGTCGCATTGCATCCAGTGTCAAGGATGGCAATCAAATCATCCTCACTGCCAAGTTGAGAGGAAGGCTCTGACACCGCCATAAGTCCAACAGCTGGTGCAGAGGCTGAGGATGAGCTGCGACGCATCTCCTTAAAGTAGTGGCACAGATGTCGAAGTCCAGAACTCATAGTCTTGCCACTTCGGAGAACATTTTGTTCTTCTTGGAGAGCCCATTCAACATAGTCCAAATCACACCATGCCTGGTAGTAGGTCTGGTTCTTGAATTTGCCAAAGTTGACAATCCTCTGGCCCATGTCATCAAGGTGTTCAGCTGGACCAAGTGTTGATGCACTCGCTCTTGACTTCGGTGTTGCAGAGTGCTGAGAGTACGTTGGTGATCTTCTGGGAGTCTGGTACTCGGAAACTGGTGGAGCTGCATCCATGCTAGAAACGCCAATCGCGTAGTCCAGCAGCATAGTTCAGTGGATGCGATCTCTTGACCGGCTTGGGAATGCGTCTCCTTGGTGCGCAGTGCAAAGTCCAACATCTGTCGAAGACGGGGAAGTTGATCCACGGTCAAGATCTGCTCCACAGTTCCAGGCATCACCACAGAAGAAGAGGAAGCTCTGGCATTGGTCCTTGTTGTTGAGCTCGCAGGTTGGGTGCCAACAGGTCCGGTGCGAACTTCACCACAGTCGCGACATGTGCGTCGCCATCGATAGCCATTAGTTCCATGCCAGGTGACATTTCTGTGTGTGCATGTGCCACCTGCAGGATCTGGTGCATTCGGCGGAGTTGAGGTAGCAGTGGTTGGCATCTTGGGCTCCCTGGACAACGTAACGCCACAGTCAAGGCACTTCTTGATTTGGTAGTATCCATTGCTGCCACGTGTCGTGACATTGACATGCCGACACACTGCGGCTGGCGATGCCGCTTTGGCAGGTGCTGGCGCTGGAAGTTCAGCAGGGAGTTGTTGTGCTGCAGCTTGAGGTACCTGAGCAACAGGTGATGGCCGTTCTGGAGTCACAGGTTGTGAAGATCTTGCGGCATGATCAAAGTCAGTGATCTCAAGTCGTTCAGGAAGACGTGGAAGGTCTCGGAAAAGTCCAGAAAGACCTTGGAGATCACGTGGAAGTCCATATCCCGCAAGTTCAGATGGCATCGCGTAGATTACTCTGCCGTCATCTCGGGTTTCAGATACTCCAAGAGCGTTGACCAGCATCATGTTGTCAAGCTCTTCAGTTGTGAGCACGCTTCCATTGCTAACATCATTCTGCAAACTTGGAACCACAGCACGTTGAGCAGGAACATCATCAGAACCCTGTGCATGAGCAGCTGGAAGTCCATGTGCTGCAGGAAGTCCACGTGCAGTAGGGCTGTCAACATATTGACCTTCTTGGAGACTGGACGGTGGTGGCACAGCGTTGTACTTCTGTGCCATGAATCCATGAAGTCCAGAAGATCCACCATCATCATGCACTGCAAAGTAGACAGTGCGAGGCTTGTGCTTGTTCTTGCCGTCTCCCTTGTCTGGTGTCGAATTGGTGGCAAAGGTCTTGGACTTGCCTTTGCCCTTGGGGCATGCAGGGTCGCCGCTCCAGTGGCCAACTTGTCCACATCGACGACAAGAGGTCTTGGCCTTGAGCAACTGTAACTTCTGCTGGCGTTCAGACAAGGAGAGCTGGCCAGAGACGTCAAAGTGACGTGTGCCGCCCTTGCCCTTGCCTTTCCCCTTGAAGCCCTTGATGCCCTTCTGCACAGCACGGTCTCGTGCGTAGAAGGCTTCAAGGTCAGCTTGAATCACATCAGCTGCATACTCCATTGACTCTTCACACCCAAGGTCGAGTCCATCATCAGCCAGCATGGCCAGAAGTTGGCCTTCATCAACTGGTTCATCTTCATGTCCATGGTCATAGTTGGCTTCGTCATAGCCGTCACCAGAGTTGTCATTCTCAGCCTGATAGGCCTCGGCAGTCTCCCAGTCATAGGTCTCTTCAGCCATGTAGCCATGGTGTTGGCTGCGACTTCCATGAGAGCGCCAGTGCTTGCCATAGCCCTTGCCACGGTGGTGCGAAGCTCCATGTTCACGTTCATGGATGCGAGCATGCTGGGCGATCAGCTCAGTGCTCACCTTTTCAAGAGTCATGTCACCAC
>CAMXCT020002402.1:25567-148067 GCA_947184155.2 Cladocopium goreaui
AATGCCACCCCCAAACAAAACGTGTTGCGGCGTTGCGATGGGATCCACAATTTGAATACAGATCCGTGTCTACTGACAGCGAGAAGGGGTATGAAAACCGTGATTCTCAACACAACATCAAATAGAGAAGTCTTGAACTTGACACAGATATTGAAATCAACACCCCCATTCCAAAAAACAATAAAATTGACAAGTAATTGAGCTCTAGTTTCTTAAGTTTATTAGGAGTCAATCCTGTCCTATCTTGGCGTTGCTAAAACTGATTGTCACAGGGTGGATCCGGCGGGTCTTCCGACAATAAGCCCAATGATTTTGCCCCCCTAAGCGTGAACATATTAATGACTGGTATATAAAGGGCTTTGATTGGAGAAAATCACGGAAAAGTTGCTGAAAACAAATTAGCTCATCGATGGTTTATGATAGATTTCAATAGTTCCATGGGGAATTTTAGGCATCACCTTCGTCTGCTTTCTCCTGCTCATCACTTGAGCAGTCAAAACGCAATTCCATGACAGGTAAAAAAAAGGGATGCCCATCATGGATGATAAACATTAGGCAACAGGCTTTGATTCTTCGCAATTCACATGTTGCAAACAGATGGTTCCCTTCGGAAATCATCTACACATGCTGGATGTATTGATACCTATGTGAAAGTTTACTAGATGGTAATTCAGTGGTTTAATGCGTTTTGTTGTGTTATCTGTGAATGTTATTCCCAATTTCTCCGGCGATTTTGCTGAGGTGCTACCGTCTGCCAAATGCTGCAGGGCGGATTGCAATACCTGAATTCAGCAAGGGGCCTGAGGTCGGAGCCCAAAATAACCTCGTTGAACATAGCTATGGAAGCCATGGCCCATGTTCGGATCCCTACCAAAAATGGAGATGCTCCATAGCAAAACGGTGAAAAATTACCCAAGGGTAGGATGTTTGTTTCAAGTTCGGAGGGTGAACCAACATGTTTATGATTTTTCATGTGGTAAACGCTATATGAAAGCCTAGGGCCTAGATTTTAATGCTGGTAATTTCACGGGGTAAACCCCAAAACAATAAACCATCACCAAATGGAGGTGTCCGCCTTCGATGGTGACTATGGTTGCGCAATGCCTCATGGAGGGTAAACCCAACAATCAACATCCAATTTCGGAGGGATTATACATTCTATACATCTTCTAGCAGACATTTTCTGGTGATGCTGGGCATGGCGGCATGACTTATGATTGGCTTTACCACATTTACATTGCCAAAGCTCAGGGGACAAAGCCTACCATCCACCGTATGTGACTCGCTGGACGGTTGCGAAATCCGATAAACCACCAACCTTGGATGGTTGAAACCTGAAAAAAACATGGGATGTTTACCATCTATCGATTCGTGGATTTCGCAACCATTCACCGTATGTTGCTATATGTTGCTGTTTTTTTTCTGAACGTCCAAGTTTTTGAAGTATTTCGTGATGCTTGGCCTACAGATTGCCCCAACAGTTTCCACAGATTTGCAGATGCTTTATAGGAACCTCCAAAGATAGAAACGTGAATTATCACTATTTCTGCAATTTCAGTAGGAATTTACTTTTCTATTGTTTGTGGATATGTATATATATATACTTTTAGTATCCCTTCCCAAGATGTTTTATGGTCAAAAACACATGTGGAGATGAAGCCTAGCTCCAAAAGAGGTGTGCCAATATGAATGGTTAGCAACATCAAATTTTGTACAGTTATGGCCCTTAACAGTTGTAAATGGGATTACAACTCCTAGGTTAAATATCAAATTCCAGTTATAACTGTTGAGGCCTATAACTGGCTATAACTGTAGGTCCTATACCCAAGACATTCTCAGGATTTCCGTGCTACAGATTTTAAAAATATCAGGCGTAGTTGGCTATCTAAAAACTATATGTTTTTTGCTGATCATGTGAGAAACTGTTTGCTTCCATAAAACCATTGCAATCATTGTTGCAGAGTCATGATTTCAACATTCATTGGGTTGCAGAGCCATGACCTTTGCTTGCGCATCCCAATTGGCCCGAAGTTCAACATCAAATAGACCCGTGTTTTCATTGTTCAATAAGTAAAAACCCAAGCCATATATGTTGAACATTGTTGAACCACAATACACATTAATTATTATGAAAAATATGCTTCGATATTGTTCACACCACTGATGACTCCTGGTCTGCCAATCTCCAAGGGGGTTGCTACATCCCAGTTAAAAGGATATAATATATATTTATATACACTGTATATATATATCCACAAAAACAATCACCCCAAATTGCTAATTCTACATGTCAATGGACAACCCACTATTTAGTTTGATGTCTTTTTTCCCATCGAACTAAACCACCAAGTTCGGGGATTTCCCAGCCTCCTTTCTTTACAGAAGGATCAATACCCAAGTTGGTTAAATCCAATATATACTGTACATATGTCATTTCTATTGCCATTACATTCCCATTACATTCCGATGATATTCCCATTATATCAGTTATTCTATTTCCTACATATATATTATATATATATATACATATATATATATATATACTACATATATTCCCTGAAAAATGGGGCCTTTCTTTTGTTGCTGAACAAAAACAGTAAGTCCCACCGCGAAAACATCACCCGCGCTTCACCATGCCCAGCATCTCTGAACTGGGCAAATTCAGGATCTGGATGATCACCTTGGATCCATGATGAATTGTGAATCAACGTGAGATCCCCCCGTTGTGACGTTGTATGATTCGTGTTGAAACTCCATGAAAACCCGTTACCCCCCAAAAAAAACATAGTTTCTGTATACAGTAATAAACCTCATTAACTTCATAAACAATACTTATATATATATATATATATATGTATACATATACAGCCTATACAGCGATTTAATATAGTTATATCTACATATATTCTTATAAACCTTAGTTGACCAAGGTATGTTTACCAATTATAGCGGCCCCAACTTGTAACTTGTTTCATAAAGATTCAGCTGGCACGCCATACGACAACTTACGAATGACTTGGCGCTGGGTTTACTACAGTACTTAGTACTAAGACATCTCACAAATCCACTAATCATATCATATATCTAATCATCATGTTCCCTCTACTATAGGATGGCATATATATATAGAGGTTTCCTAAGTCATGGGGCTACCCCCACATCATCCAAAATTCGACCATTTTCTTGAATTGAGACCTATGGTGACTCACTCGACAATTCACCATTTTGAGAAAACCCATGAAAGCCCAAAATGCTCCGGCTATAAATTCCCCTTTAATTTCCACAAAGTTACAGGGATCATATCTTCACCATTCACCATTCACGCCCAAAACGCCAGGACACGTCCAGCCCATTGATGGGACACGAACATGGTTCGCCCCATGCCAGGTCTATAGCGCTGCAGTTGACCTGAGGCTCGGAGCCAGATTGTGGGAGAAACTCCGAGAAACCATGGAGCTGTTGAGGTGGTACGCTCTGGTAAACATACAAAAAGCTATTGAAAATGGCCATAGAAATAGTGGATTTATCCATTGTGTAAAAATGGTGATTGTCCATAGTTAGGTTAGTTTACTACGTTTATATAGTCAACGTCTGGCAAAAATGGGTGTATCATGTGAAGGTGTGTGCTTGAAGATCTTGAAGCTTCCTACTGTATCACTAGAATTTGCCCAGGAATCCAGGAAAAATCCCGAAACTTTCCCAGAACTTGGCCACGAACGTGTTGTTTTCCAGAGAATTTCACCAGTGACATGATGACATCGGCCACCATCACAGCATGGGAACGTGGCATGGGCGAGCATCAACCAACAAACGTAACCCTGGTAAATTTCCAACTTTTTATCCATTTGGAATCCATTTATACATTGGCAGTGACTGGTTGGTGGTTGACCTACCCCTCTGAAAAATATGAAAGTCAAATGGGATTATGACATTCCCAATATATGGAAAAATAAAGAATGTTCCAAACTTGACATGTTGGTTTACCCATTTAGTTATATTCCCCAGGAAGCTTCGCCAACTTGATGTCTTATTCACAACAAACATAGACTTATCAACCAGCAACCATAAAGGTGAAATAACTATAAGTTGGCTTCTGAGTCGGCTCAAACCGTCATGTTTTGTATGGATATGTCATATGTCATGATATGTCATGATATGTCTACCGAACCCCAATGAAATATGAGTTCAAAACCCAATTTCGCCAACATAAACCAATTCAAAATCCCTGGTTTTGGTGGTGATATCCTGGTTTTCACTGGAGAAATCTTGGCTCGTTGATTCTCTAGCTGTTTTTTCACATCCACACGAAACATTCCATGAAAAAAAACATAAAATGGTTGAATCCTCGTTGATTTTCCAATTTTTAGTGGGTGAACTTTCATAAACAAAATAGTATCACCTATACAAAGCAGCAAAACTATGGGGGGCACCACCACGAATCCAGCCTTTTTCTGTCCAAGTCGCCTTTGCGTAGCAGCTCTTCGTGGCATTCCACCACAGTCATCGTCATCAAAAGCTTCAGTGACACCACGTACCTGCGGCGTCTAGTTTGGGGGCAGCAGCAGGTGATTCACGAGGGACGATTTAAGCAGCGACAAATCAATATTTATATTATACCTTCCAGTAGGTTGGAAGATTAGTGAAACCACTAAACATGGGTTATTTTCAGGGTCTATGTTGATTTACCAGAGGGTAAACCACCAAAAAATGGAACAATAATCCCAGTTGCAATAATTACAACAAAAGGTATAAGACTTAGTAAACACGTATATTACAAGATGGTGTCCACCAGATGTGATTAGGTTTATAACCCCAACAAATACAATGTTTATAATTACAATAAACCCTAGTTATTGGAGTTGCAAATCAACTTAGTATAACTTAGCTACCTAGGGGACCCCACCTTGCAGAAACCCCCAAACAGATACAGTAGAACAATAATTCATCACTATTTTAGTAGGATCAATGACTTGACTCTGCATCGTTACTGTAACCAACAAAGACTAGTTTTGAGTGATTTGTAATGGGCAAGTTGGTTTATAACTAACTTACCGGAGGATACCGGAGGTTGGAATGGATATAGCTACAGTTGGGGGTGAAGATGCACCAAAATATACGGTGGGGGGGGCACAATATTGGAAAATGGTTTGATAAAGTCATATCATATGTGTATATATATAATATTATATAATATATAAAAAGAGAGCAACCCAAAAAGAAGAGAAAAGTAAACCACATTTGCTGCTTTTTTCATTTTTGATATGGGGACTTGTTCACCCAAGAGACATGGGGAAATCCTGGGTTGAACCGTTCGGTGACGTGGGAGACTGGGCTATGTCCGCTCGAGAATGCCATGCACGAATATCGCAACACAGTTGTAGGACTCGTTGATACACCTCAAGTGAGATAGCACCAGAAACATGCCCTAAGGCAAATGAACATGGAAGTAGGAACAAAATATGAAAATCCACCTGGTTGCTGCTTTCAATCCATACCCCATACCCAATATATTGCTGCAATGTGAGGCCCCCCCCCAGTTATCTTTGTTGGTTCTTCACCCCTTTAGCCATCCTTACTGTATATCTTCCGTAAACGGAAAACTATATCATCGGAAAACTATATCCACCGTTTGCAGCGTTTGGATATTCTGACTTTGAATGTTCACCAACAGAATCCCAGGAGCTGTGCTAAACATAGGGGTGAACTTCCAGTGGTGACCTGAGTTTCCCGCTTTTTTTGGGGGGTTGAGGTCAAACCACCAACAAAATGAAGTCCCCGAGTGGTGGCTGCGGGATCTTGCAAGGTCACAGAAAAATCACCTGGGGCAAACCCCAGTTTGACATCTTCTTTGCTGCTTGAATCCCAATCTTACTTGCTTAAATTCACCATATGTTGCTTAAAATTATCCAGGCTTTGCTCGGAAATAAGCAAACTCAAACCAGTTGTGGTTTCGGTCTTGAAATAGAGTGCCCCAATCCCATCACTAATCATCATTTTGCCTATCAAAATTGCCATATCTTGGGGTAAACCATGGCCAAGCATATTTTCAGACTCACCCAAGTATCTATAGTATTTAAAGTATATCCCATGACATATCGCATACATTCCTATATCATATGAATTCCCCATCTTTCTCTACCATTCATGGTGCCCTCAAAAATCACCTCCTCTTTGATCAGCTGGGCGCATCGGAAAGCTGAGGGATTCGTCACTGGTGGCGGCCTGCGTGGGACCGTCGTGTGGGGCGAAGTTGGTATAACTCAAAGAAAATAGGCTCTATACCAACTATACAGCTAAATATTAGTGTATATACCGTACCTATATAATCCTATATATATACCATGGTTGGATCTTCAATATATCAACTGTATATATGAATAGTATATCCAACTAAGTTGTTATATTGGTATAATATGAATACAGCTCATGGGTGGTTATATACACCTATATATATATAACTAGAAGGTACCACCTTGTATGTTGCAACATGGGGAAAAAAAACCTTCCGATGCAAGATTCTTAGACGGATGACCGTGAAATGATCGAAGAACGGCGGAGTTTCATCGTGCCCAGCCACCAATGGGGTCATCTTTTGGACTGAACCATCCATTTTTTGAGTAATATTATGACAGTCCCAGCAGGATACTCATACTTCAAGGGTCCAAACATGTTATCTCCAAGAAGTAAATTTAAATACTTACTGATCTTACTGGTGCTAAACGCAGGGAGTGGATGGGAATGGGGGTTGCTGGGATGATTATTGATAATTATTGTGGATCATTCCCTCATTCCCTGCTAAGCTGAGCCAAATGCTCTGTGCAACGATGTGCCGCCACAGCCAGGTTTTTACAGGACGCAGTCGCGGCTGTCACAGCGTTGTGAAGTCCGGAGGGTCTGGGCCTCTGGGCCCTGAACTCTCCGAAATCAGCTCGAAATCCCCTGCTATCATAGATGATCATAAATTATCATAGATGATCATAGATTCCATCAAGATTCTCAAGTCCAACAGATCATCCGAAAACATCAAGGATTTTTGTCTGGTTCCTGAGCTAGGGCTTATATACATAGGGGATCCTGGGGGGGTGGAAATATATACCTAGTTTTTTGTTGCCCTCAATTTGGGTTGATCCGTTGAAAATTCCGTTGCAAACAGCTCGAACTCCATCCTTTTTGTCCTGCCTGTGATCGCCAGTCTTTGCGCACGCGTTCGGCATACTGCTCCAGGCCACTGGCTGTGCTGGCCTTGCTGTCCGAGCGACGCAGGGAAGCACCTCAGCGACGTTGTTTTCTCACGGATTGTAACAATTATGGCCCAACTAACAGCATCTAACAACTATAAAGGGATATAAATGGGATGAATTATAACTCAGTTGGTTACCCTCTGGTAAACTAACATAGCTATGGAAAATGGCCATTTATAGTGAGTTTTCCCATGAAAAATTGTGATTTTCCATAGCTATGTTGGTTTACCAGAGGGTATATATCATGAAATAATCCCATAACTGTTTTCTGGGCCATAACTGAGGATCGTGTCACTGGGCTAAGTTCACCCACTGTTTTTGTTGTTGGAGCCCAGTTAGAGGACTTACGATCACCATGGTTATTAACCACTTACTATATGGGATAATCCTCCAAATAACCACCAAATGGGATCATCCTCCAAGTAACGTTGCTTTTGAACTCTGAAATTGTTGTATGTTTCATTTTTGAGGGCTTATTAGGTGATAACTATATATATATATATTTAGATCTGTGGGTAATAAATAACTAGCTATTCTGGCTAGGATTTAGGATATTTATGGTGGAGATTGGAGATTGATGTAGATGTTGTTAGATGGTAGATGGAGTACTATAGGACACTCACTATTTATCCTATTGGTTCCACGTTGGGGCCCCATTTCACACCTAGAAAATACAACATCATTGCCTCACATTGTGGAAGTTGCTACCTGGCCTTGTCTAAATGGATCCACTCTGCTCAAACCACCTGTGGAATTTTCACCATTGCCTGACCATTGCCATGTTTCATTGCGGGAGGTGCGGGAGGACTCACTTGGCGGAGCAGTTCCAGTTTGGATTGGATATCTATCCATAGTTACACGGAGTACATCTCAATTTATGTGGAGTTATTACATGTTATTACCTTGAATATAACTTTGAACCATATTTTTTTTATTACCCACTTTATTATATGGCAATTACATGTTATTAGTTATTACCATTATAATTCTACCAGAGTCATACCTATCAGACTTCTGCACCCCCGGATCACGTTGGATCCCAGGCGCCATTCATGGCCGCGGCCCTCGCCTGTGCCCGAACGTGCTCAACTCACAGCCTCGCCTCGCCCTAAGTCAAAACGCTGGTTTTGTATAGCTGTATGGTGATTCCCCCATGCAGTATCCAGTCATGACTGGTAAGTTCAGGATGGCAACTTGACAAAAAAAAAGATGTTTTTTCACAACCAGTCGTGTTTCTTGTTTTGGACGAAAAAATAACTGCAACTTTGGAGCCAATGGGTGCTGTATGGCCGACCACAGCTTGAGCCAACGTGGCGGTTTTGGTGGGGTTGGCAAGTGGGGCTTCCATGTTTGCCACAAGAAACAAACGAAATAGTATGACAACACTGCACATACCCACAGACGTACATATTAGGGGGTATTCCGGGGGATGGTATCATATTTACAATGTGGGCCCCCCTAGTTATAAATTGGTTTATAAACCCCATTAACTATAGATATATCTACAAGAAACCACAGTTATTGAAGCTATTGGCACCAACTTAGCTAACGAACTGGGGCACCACATTGTAGTATATATGATGTACCATTATCCAGAACCAGGTTAGCCTAGCACGGAACCACGAAAAACCAGGATTCCGACGGAGTTTTGTGAACTTGGCTTCCGCTGAAAATAGATCAAAATTAGCAAGAAAAATATGGGAAAATGGTGATTGATGGTGATTAATGGTGATTTAATGATGGTTAATGATGATTAATGATGGTGAATATCTACTGGTTGATGGTTTCAACATGTTTCAACCTACCCCTGTGAAAAAAAGAAAAAACGTCAGTTGTTCACCTTCTTCCCATATGGAAAGTCAGAAAATTCCATGGTTCCAGTCACCACTCAACCGGGCCTTCCAGGTCTCTGAAAAGCTGTAGGGATGGCAAGCAATGCATAGTTGGAGCATGTTGAAACCATACAGTTTCAGAGGTGGTGATCATCTCATTTTCCTGGTAAAATCAAGTAAAATCTCCATGCTATGGCTTGCTCAACCAACCAAAGCAATTTATTATCATTGTTCGTCCTATAGTTCGACAAATTTTGGAATGAATGATCCCCAAAATCGTCATTTAACATTTCAAGGGGGCGACCAAATAGAGTCAGAACTCGATACCCGCTACGACGGCCCTGGTAGCACCTCAGACCCTTGGTCATCGTCTCTCCATCTGGCACCTCTACGGTGCTGCTTTGCGTTGGACGTTTGGTTGAAAATACGCCAGGAAAATGTCAGACCTATCTACAAAAAACATCCAAAAAACCTAGTTACTCTAAACTAAACCAACCGAGCGATTCCGATCACGGTCCTAATCCATCCAACACCGAGTTATGGTAGGTTTCTGGTATAGGGTCTGCAATCAACATCAATCAACTAGATTACAACCCAGGTAGCACCTATGATCTATGCCTATATTTAGCAAGCCCCCAAAGCCAAATGTAGAAAAGTAGTTGATCGAATCCTAAACTAGTGACAAATTGAACCCTGTCTGCCTGCATCTAACTTTGGGATACATTTGGGGGTACTGTACTGCTTAAACCACAATGTGGTGCCCCCGGTTGTTACACTTCCATTTGTTGGCTTGTGCTATCCGATAAATGCCACTTGGTAGCGAACTACCCACGGCTCATAAGTAGATTGGTTCACCCTGGTTACAAGTGGGATAGGTAGGATTCATCCACTGTTAACTAGGGTTATAAGGTACTTACGATCCGTGAGATGAGCCGCCAAGCATATAGATGTATCATCCAGCAAAGCTCTGTCACGTATGGATGATTTTCCCAGCTGTAAACCACCATTTCTAGGGACGTGTTGATTGCCACGTACCACAGGGATCCACTGGGCATATGATCTTAATTGATCTTATATGTGGGTTGTATGTGGGTTATAATAAGGCAAATTTAAAACATCACACCCACACCTGAAAATAACTGTTTCCTAGCCACCAGTTGGGGATACTAACCACATCTATATAATATCTAACCATATCTAACCATCATTCCAGTGACGTCACAGTGTACATGGGATATAGGTCACCCCAGCCGTTTCCCACCTTCTCCGCCACTTGCTTTGCCGCCTCCACAACCGCCACAGCAGCCCTGGCGAGCCAGGCACCGAACTGGGGACGAACTGGGATGAAACTGGGGGCTGATTTCGGTTCGATGGGTTTTTGCAACCACAAACTTCGATGAAAAGTTAAAAACCTGGAAATATGATGCTTCTATGCAATATGTGTAAATCTATGTAACCCGTGCACATGTTCACCCCAGTTTTGTTGGGAACAATTTCCACATTCTGCACGTCAAAGAGTCTTGGTCAAATTCCCACGTTTGCTAGTCATGGCGGCTGCTAATCCCTTGCTGCGAGTCAGCCTCCACGTCCAACTCAGTTCCATCCCTACCACTAAAAACCGTTCAAACAAAAAAACCTTACAAATGCGGCTACCATCCACAGGTTTCCATCTGGTTGCCATCTGGTTGCCATCTGGGAATCCAACATGGCCATGGAACATTGCCATAATGTGAAGGCTTACTCAATAAAATCTATCAAATATTGCATTTGTTCATGGCAAACCGATTGATTACCAGAAGCTATCCCATTTAAAAAAAAACACATCATCAACTTCTATCCCATGAAAAAGTCCCAGAAAGCGTACTTTTCCTGGCGATATGCCCACGATGTATCGTAATTAACATGGTGAATCTTAGATACCTGCCAACAAAAACAGCCTTTTTAGCTGGTATAGTACATATTTCACCATTGATAGCAAAAAATTAAACTACTAAACTGTCTAACAGTGGGGTTGAAGGGAAAATCTAAGCCAGAAACCATGCTTTTCCACATGAAAAAGTCCACGGTCGACTCTGCAGCGCCTCTGGAGATATCTCTGGACAGTTTTCGCAACTTCGGCCTGGGCCGTGGAAGATGGGGGAAAAAACGTGAGGATTGGGTGGAAAAATGTTACATATTCCTGAAACAAATTTAGCCTGTGGTGAACATATGAACCTATAGCAATAATTGACAAAAATGAGGATAGAACTTCATTGAAATACAAGCAGCAAGAGTGTGGTGATTTCATGTGGATTTAGTCAGTAAAAACTGCGTATAATCATTATAATCATCCTATCCCTTTGATCAGGTAAATCACGTTAAATCAGGTGAAATCAAGTAACATCATTTCAAATGGAGCCCATGAACAGATCAAATCACATCACCAATCTGCCATGGTTTCATCCCCTACTGTTTACTCTAGTTTCTGGTGGGTGTTAAATATCAGATGCAAGGTGGTGCCCCCAGTGATGTGAATGTTGGTTTATAAACCATAATAAGCATGGATATATCTACCATAAACCATAGTTATTGGAGTTACAAACCAACTTAGCTAAGTATGGGGAACCACCTTGTGCTTCATATTTAATTAATTAGCATATTCCCCCCATCTTTTCCCATTGGCTCAAACGTATTAAAATTGTGATACCTTAATTCGAAGTTCCATAGTTCCTCCATAGCCAACAAGAATGCCTGCAACCTCCTCAACCAAGGTTTACCACGCACTTAGCTTACCAGCGCTTGGCGCTTACCACCTATCATTGTTTTCCCCAGTGAAATCCTAGGCAAGACGGCAAGACCCCCGTTGTTTGCAGGCTTGATCTCGACCCCCGAATAAACATCTGGTTTTTGGTGGAGCTGGCACATGAAATTACCGGAAAAATAGATGTGAATTCAATGTTTTGTTTTTCCATTTTTGTTTGCATGTTCGTGTTCTGTGCGTGAAAATTCCTTTATGCTTATGATCAACTGACTTGGAGGATTGACCTCTGGTAATTTGTCAGTATATCATCCTTCAATCCCATTGAGATTGAGATCAATGCAAATCCCATGAAAATCTATAAACATTATTGGGTACGAGTAAGGTTTCTTTTCAGCACCAAAGAATGTCAATCCAATAAAATCCCCGTCGAATCATGTCGATTCTCATCTAAATAAACATAAATCCCATTAAAACCCATTGGAATGCGTCACGTGTTAGGCCCATAGTTTTCCACTATAAATAGAAAAAAACATTAAATCCCAACAAATCCTATGTATTCACCAAATGTAAAATCATGAAAAATCTAAAAACATGCCATGGCATGCTTACATTATTTCTTACTTCGAATTGTTATGCATAAATTTCCTCTAAGTGGTGAATCTTTGGCGTCTAGAAGCCTAGTAGATGGGTTGCGAAGCATACACCCTCTGAACATTCCCAAAAGACGTCCTTTCAAAATCTAGAGGCATGTATGCTATGGTATGTTTCCACTTGATATTTTGACGTTTTAGCAAGGCTCACAGCCGTGCAATGGCTTCTAGGAGCCTCTTGGTTGCCAGATATTGGAAGAAACCCATGTTTCAGATTGGTACGGAAAATAAATTAAAATAACTTACCCATATGCGAACCATCGTGCTGGTATATTTACCTACAAAACTTGGTGATTTCGTTCGGGCAAATGTTGGGATTCATATTCCAGCACCATGGTTCGCATATGGACAGAATTCTTGCCCCGGACCTCTTCAGGTCCAGACATCTCACCGCAAGTTCAGGAAGCTACTATATATATAAACATCATCTTTTAATATATATATATATATAATATATATATACATATACAAATGATGTAATATGTATATAATATGTATAATATAAATATATACATATATATATATGCAAACATATTATATATATATATGTATAATATAATATCTAGTACCGAATGTTAATCGTAAACAAACGTGGATATTGTTGAGTATGATACTTGCTGAATCGGCATTGACTTTCAGAGGCATCCTGACTGCCTCGTGCTCCGGCCTTTGAGCTGGCTTGCAAACCCGCCGGAGCATGCCGGAGCATCCTCCATCATCATCCCCTCTCAGTTGCAGGTGCTTGCTTAGAACTTCGTGCAAGTGGCGGATGCGCGCGTCTTTCTGCCCAGCGGTTGGGTTTGCCGAGCTGACGGAGCTCGCGGAGGACGGTGCGTTTGTTGATGAAGTGAAGGCCTCCAAGGACAGACGACCAAATGAACATGGAGGCCTTCGCCAAAATTGTCGATTGCAGCGTCAATCCCCTTCGATTCTCCATGATATGGAGGTTTCCTAAAGACGGGGTACCCCATGGTACCCCCAGTCATCATCCATTTTAGATTGGGATGTTCCATGAAATAAACCATCCAGCTATTGGGGTACCTCCATTTTAGGAAACCTTTATTTCTTTTTACCATGCCTCAAGCCCCCGTTCAACCAAGGTGCCATATCTTGTAGCGGGGGGGCCGCCATGGTGAAGCCGCTTCAGGCACCAAAGGTTATAACTATATTTTTTTCTATCGATCCATTGATTTTGAAGGTTACCCTTTGGTAATTTAGCAGTTTATCATCTTTACGGGAATGTATGGAATATATACATTTTTTGGGTTAGCATAACTGGTTGAAATCTATAGATACAACAACATAATAACTAAATGTTTATCTACATAATGATTTGAGTTTTATTTGTGGCTTTCAAATATCATAAATCTATGGGCATTTCTATGGGTACCCAGAACTTATAGAAGAACCAGGAAGTCACAAACAGGCTATTTAGTTCTTGGTGAAAGTATTTGAATTATACAGGCTATAGGACCATTTTATGGGGTAGTAATTCATTTTGGATTCGGCTAAACAATTTCATGGAATGCTTTTTTGGTGCAGATCTTGCTTCTCACATGTCCATTCAAACGAGTTTCAAAGCTGTTGAACCATGATTCTGAGACAAAACCTTTCAATAAATCCCAATCCAAAGTCAAGGCCATTCTTATATCATTATGAGATGTGTCCCCAATCCTGACCATCAGATTCCTCGAGCAATTCTGGGCTCGGCGGTCGCTAGAATTCGATATGGGAATGGCTCAAGATCGTATACCTTGTTTTTTTTTGATGTGGTAAACCCAACAATAAACCATCCCCAAGTCATCACAATGATAAAACGGGTGCTAAGAAGCATAATTTATATCATTGGGTTTCCAACCATTACGACATTAAATTACTACGAATAACACCCCATCAGTATGCCATTTGTGCGGGCCCATTGGTAAGCCATTGGTAGCACCGCCCCGCGATTCACGAGCTTGTCCAGTCCGATTTCCAAGTTACATTTGGTGCTGCTCCAGCTCGTTAGCTAAGTTGGTCTAGAATTCCAATAACTATTTGGTGAATGGTAGAAATATCTATACTGACATAACTATGGTGAATGGTAGAAATATCTATACTGACATAACTATGGTGAATGGTAGAAATATCTATACTGACATAACTATGGTGAATGGTAGAAATATCTATACTGACATAACTCTGGTGAATGGTAGAAATATCTATACTGACATAACTATGGTGAATGGTAGAAATATCTATACTGACATAACTATGGTGAATGGTAGAAATATCTATACTGACATAACTATGGTGAATGGTAGAAATATCTATACTGACATAACTATGGTGAATGGTAGAAATATCTATACTGACATAACTATGGTGAATGGTAGAAATATCTATACTGACATAACTCTGGTGAATGGTAGAAATATCTATACTGACATAACTATGGTGAATGGTAGAAATATCTATACTGACATAACTATGGTGAATGGTAGAAATATCTATACTGACATAACTATGGTGAATGGTAGAAATATCTATACTGACATAACTATGGTGAATGGTAGAAATATCTATACTGACATAACTATGGTGAATGGTAGAAATATCTATACTGACACAACTATGGTGAATGGTACATAGATGTATATATATATACACTGACTTACTATGGTTTATAAACTAACAAACATCACTGGGGGGCACAACCTTGTATGCCTCAACAGATGCAAGGTGTTGCCACCACTAGAGCTAAGTTGGTTTATAAAAGCCCATCAACTCTGGATATATCATTTATATCTACCGTAAACTTAAACCTGAATGGTGGTAACGCGCTGGGTCACCACCTTTTACCTTGACCCCCAAGTTAACGAATATGACAATGTAATCCATGAAGAAACTGTGTTTACTCTGCTATCAAGCTATGGCAGCTGTGGAACTACATGGATCCAGGGACAGCTACGTTCCACCTGCCGAAATAACACCGACACAACAACCCAAAATGACAGGAATGTATAAGAAAGATTAAGAACGTAGGTATCAATCAATATTCGGTACTGATCCAATCTACTTGAAAATTCGTGCGTTAATTAGAACATATTAGAACCATATCCACATCCAAAATTGGTTCCCAAGAACCGCTCGCAAGAATATTGGTTCCCAATTCACCACTGTCCGTGTCCCCGTGTCCCCGGTCAGACGTCTTTTTCGCTCCGATACCTCGCACCGATTCAGAGACAGCTGCAATTTGGCGCCGGCATGTTTTCAGGCATCCAAACTCACAGCGCCCAGCCTATCCATACCCGGCTCTATGAAAACACACGAACTAAGGAGCAGCAACTTCACTGCCAGTTGGTGCAAACTGGTTGGTGGCACCACTTCAGTAGACATGATTTTTCTTACTCAAGATGCCTCTGATTTTTCCACTCCCATATTCAGATGCAACGTTAGTTGCACAGTTATGGCCCAAAATACCAGAGTTGTAAGCCAGCTAGTCATCCCATTCAAAACCCCCAAAAAAAACAATTCAGTGAATGGCTATAAATATGGCTACAATAATGTACCTAGTGTACCCAGTGCCGAACACCAACCAGCCTGACATAGTCTCAACTAAAGAGATGTCCGGCCGGGCCCACCGGGCCCACCGGGCCCGGGCCAGGCGGCCCCGGCGCACGATCGAAGCGATTCGGCCAGTCGGCGATGCGCGTTGGAATCGCGCGGTGCTCTTCACCGGTGCCTTGAAAAAGTGACCGAGGAAAGATTGGGCCGGGGGAAACTATAAGTACATGTGAATTATATAATCAATTATAATTATAATCATATAAAATATAGAACTTATATAAAAGTTATGTAACAGTTATATGTAAAAGTTATATAATAGTATAAAATAATATAGTATATACTATAATATACAATAGTATTTGGTATGATAATAGAAATAATCTTAACACATGTTGGATGATGCATCGTCCCGTGTTGTCAATCATGGCTATATAGTTGAAACATCCACAAACTCAATGGTGGGATTCAATGGAAAAATAATCAAACTATAAATGGGTGGTTTTCCAGCCAAGCATGTTTCATTGCCAAAGGGTCTTCAACCCCGGATAAACTGTGTTAAACATGTTGATTCAACATAAATTGGAAATCAATCAACAAAAGTATGTGCAAATTAAATCTGGGTTGGTTATTATGTTCTAATATTATTGTTTGGTTCCACATCCGATGAATTTTACGGAAGCAAAATACGAAGGTTGGTAACTTAGCTTACATCTTTTTATATGGGTTAAACAACAAACTATCACCCAGAGGTGCCCTATTGTAGCATATAAAAATATTGTGCCTTTTATGTGCCAGCTTCTCTGAGTCGCCACCTGGAACTCAGTACATGCTTCCGAATGCTTCCTAGTTGTGAAAAAAAATGACACAAAAGTTACCCGTTGGAACATGGCAATGGGAAATCCGTATATTTGATAGATCCCCACGTTGCGTGGGGACCCTAGGTAGCCAAGTTGGTTTATGATTCGCTAAAATATAGGGTTTTATGGTGGTTGGAAATATCAGATTGGTAACAAAACAACAGAAATAACTGCAAGGTGGGCCCCCCGCTTACGAAATCGCTAAGTTGGTCCCAAGAACTCCAATAACGAGGCGTTATATGGGTTTATGGCAATGGTCACCACAGTATTCATGGGGGTTGTAAACCAACAAACATACAAGGTGGTGCCCCGTCAGTTCCAAGTTGATTTATAAGTCCCATTAACTATATAGATATATCTACATACCATACACCATAAACATCCATAAACCATATAGATGACTTAGTTATGTTCACCAACTTAGCTATCATAAATCAGCTATAAATCCCATGAAATCCCAAATTTTCCTTGTTAAATGCCAATTTTCCCAAGGGTTTCCTTGGTTGTTTGCCGATTGGGGCAGCCATCCCATCTCCATGGCTCCGCACCTAGCGCACCCAGCCCCAGCTGCCCAAAGCCGCCGCAGGGCACGTGCTGCGGCAACCCCGGCGCCGGGGGCGGCGGCCCCACAGGCGGCGCCATCGGCGCCGCGCGTGCCGCAGCATCGCCCATGGGATGGGCCGGGGGTGGGAAGCCGCCGGGCGGCTCCAACCCGAGGCCAGGGCCTGGCAGGGATGGCAGGGCTGAATCAAAAACATGGGGGAAAAACGCAATTTTTCTGGGGAAAAAACCTTCAAATCCCACCCATTCCGCTTCAGCAATGTGGTGGCGAAGGCACAAGGGTGCCAGCTCCGCCATTCCAGTTTCGGCGCTTCATGACCTTGACTCCAATTGCCATCATCTGGCTCAACCACGCCAGGACACCACGGCTGAAATTGTCGGATCCGTCCCACTGGCTCACTTCAGGGAACTTGTAGCTGAACAGCTCTGCTACCGTCGGTGGCATGCTGCCCCGCACCAAAAACCCATGTCAGCATTGCAGCTGCCATATGTCAACTTTCGGCGATGGAGGCTCTCCAGCTACTATCTCCGTTGCTGCTAAGCTGCAGCTGAAATCTGAGAGGCGACCGACAACAATGGCAACCTTACTGGGTAAAACATGGTAAAACATTTTTTTTGGAGGTACTGGCAGGATCTAGGAAAATGTTTTTTTGGTTCCCAAAAACCATGATGAATCTATGGTTTCCCTGCCTCCTATGGAAAAAAAACGTATGGAAATCAGCTTTGATTCACAGTGCAAACGTAGCTGGCGCGGAGTCTCTTTTAGCTGGCTAGAGCTCAACAAATGTGTCCGAAAAGCGATCTTTCGAAGTAGCGATCTCTGAAAAGCTATGATTCAGCGAGAAATTAGCAACTAGACACCTAGCTACGCAGAGTCGTTAGACACCACCCTTTAGCGCAAAATCATGCAATCTTTTGGGGATTTCCAGGCCATGGGATGGTTCCCATTTCCCCCTTGGAGGTGCAGTTTCACTAATATCAAGAAACTATATGAAGGGGTTATATCCCAACATATATGGGATGGAGATTATATAATGATGATGACAGGTTATATGTAATATATATGTAATATTATATCTAATAATTCCCATATGTTGGGATATAACATGATAACCCTTATTGCCATTACATGCCATTACCTTAAAATATCGTCCCGCCTCTTGCCCCAGCCGGGTGGCCGTGCTGGCCTGAATCAGCTGCGAAAAACACAGGCCGGGTGGAACTTGGAAAGCACAAAACCCCTGGAGAGTGATTGAAATTCAAGCCTCTAAGCCCTTTCCCATGGTTATATAGGTTATGAATGGGGTTATGTTATAATTCCATATTATAAATGGGGTGACTTACTGACTTATAACTGGTAAAACCCTTTACCAGGTATTTTCATGATCATAAATGGGGGTATCGGGTATCGTTCCACAAATGGGGGCGACTTACTGACTCATGACTGGTATTTCGGGCCATAGCTGTATTTCGTACCCACGGACACGGAGATTAAACCAACCAACATAATCGAAGCAGAACAAGTTGGGACCATATATGATCTAAACCAGAGAAATGATGATTGGATCAACCAAAACGATGGTTCACCAATCGAAAGAAGGATTTGAGAATGATATAGAATGATTATATATTCGCCCCTTCAGCCCAGTTTAGCAAGGCTCGTATACTGGCCTGTAGTTGATTTCAAGATATTTCAAGGCTGTTTACGGTGGTTGTTAATGATTCCGTAAGTTGGCTTTCTTTCATCTACATATCCAATTGTGGATATTTATCCGTGAACAATCTTTAGCTACTATAGAAACATCGAAACGTCAAGAAACAGGTTTGAACAGCAACGGGTTTTACCCCCCCAACATTGCCCAACTACAGCTTGTATGGCGTATGGCCTACAAAACGATGATGGGGTCCCTGTACTTTCCGCATGAATGGGTTGTATAACCAAACAAGGTCCGTAGTTATGGTAGAGAGATCAAACATGAAACCCCCATACGCCACATTATTTTTGTGCAGCACCCTGGTCCAAGCACAAAGATCCCCCTAGAGTTAAAGCCATTTACCAGTTATAAGTATATAAGTTATAAGTCGCCCCATTTATGGAATGATAACCACATGATAACCAGATGTATAACCATTTAAAACTCATTTATAGCCGGTAGAAGGGCCATAACTGTAGATATCAAGGTGTTTATTGCCACGCTTTGGTTTCCGCTGAAAAATCGTCATCCGTTGGTCCCTGTTCAACCACCTGGTGACCCCCCAAAAATCGCCGGTGGATCGGTGGATGGACAAATTCACAGCACCAAAGCGATATGATCAAAAAAAGGCGCATCCCAACCCAATGACCTCAAAATGATAGAAAGTTAGATTGTGTACCAAATCTTAACAGAAAAGACTTGAGACAATCTTTTGTGATTTCTAAATATTTCTATGACTTGAATTGACTAAAAGGATAAGACTACAGTACTGTATGACTTTCAGGGGGACTACCGGACCATTTTCAGTCACAGCTTAAGGCTCCGTTTGTCTGAAGAGACTTGGAAACACGTGTCTCAATGGCCATAAATTACATGAACATCCTCCATTTTCATCCATTATCGGGTTCGCTCCACCCAACAAATGCCTAAATCATGTGAAATCAATGTGAAATCAAATTGGGTTCAATCCCAAATATCATTTGGTGAACATTGCCGCCAATTTTTTGGACCCCTTCGGCTGGGGCGCAAACCGCCACCAGGTTGTAACCTTGACAGCGACAGTGGTGGTGCCCCCCAGTTGTGTGAGTTGATTTACAAAGTCCATGAATAGTATAGATAAATCTTCCATAACCATAGATAAACATAGATAAACCATAGCTAGTGGAGTTTGTATCATAAGTTTTTATTGGAGTTGTAAACCTTAGCTATCTAAGGGGCACCACCTTGTAAAGTAAACTTGGGTATGTCTGAACATGGGAAGTACCAACCAACTGCAATGTGAAGAGGGAAAATGATTGCCGAGCCCAAGGAAAAATCAAATCTAATCTGCTGAAGCAAAATGCGGTTCGTAACCTATCAGGATATTGGAGTAGTTACCCTCCGGTCAGCAAACATATCCTGATCAGGTTTTAGTATCCAATATTATCAATGGTAATTAATGGAGTCTGTTAATACATATCCTGATATCAGTAGTTACCTCCAATGACAAATCCACTGATTTAATGGGAAAATCATCGGACAGAAATGGTGGAGCAAATTCATTGCCATGGTTGCCAGAGCGTAAGCCTGACATTCCATTGCCAAACTTTAAAACTCAATATTAGTGTAATCAAACCGGGCACGGGTTTGAATCACACATGATTTTCCCATTGAACATTTTGGAAGTTCCCGCCGCCACGTTTGATCGCCGAATGAAACACCCAGCTGTGCAACAAAATACCCATCGAAACATTCCATTGTTTCAATGGGGTGAAAACTACCGTTACTAGGGATAACGCTCGTTACTAGGGCTGGCTGTTGGGGTTCCATTGCAATAACACTGGATGATCATGTGTATGAGTGATCATCTTTACTGTGGATGGAAGAAATTTGGGGATGGATAACCAGGATTGTGAATCAGAATTAGCCTTCAGCAATTAAACATGGCCGTTTTTAAATCACCCAGGTTGTATTCCCCACACAAGGTGGTGCCCCCCAGTTCCTTAGCTAAGTTGGTGCCAATAACTCCAATTTCACTATGGTTCATGGTAGATACCCTCTGGTAAACTAACATAGCTATTGAAAATTGCCATTTATAGTGAGTTTTCCTATTAAAAATGGTGATTTCCCATAGCTATGTTAAATTATCAGAGGGTATATCTATAGTTCATGGGATAATAAACCAAAAAATATCACTGGGGCACCACCTTAACTCCATGGATTTCGGGGATTTCACCGCGATCAAAAGGCAACTCATGGGATGTATCCATAATAAGCTGTTGATGCCACCAATTTTGGAACCATCTATACTTATTACCCTCTGGTAAACTAACATAGCTATTGAAAATGGCCATTTATAGTGAGTTTTCCAATTATAGTTATGTTAGTTTACCAGAGGGTAATGCTGGTTGGTGGTTGACCTACCCCGCTGAAAAATGATGGAGTTCATCAGTTGGGATGATTATTCCCAATATATGGAAAAGTAAAAAATGGTCCAAACCAACAACCAGAATGTGGTTGTGTCCAAACGTGGGCTATTCCCAAATCTTGAACTTTCAATAGGGAAACTGCATAAAGGTGAAGTTTTTTGTCACTACCTTTTGATCTTTGGGCCTACCTTATTTTCAGACAAACCATGACAAACCTCCATGTATAACCTAAATCCACATGTCAAGTCATATCCAAAAACTGTGGCTAAAGAATTTAAACATATTTGGAAATCAATTACATTTACAAACCAACTTATCACTGATTCCTGGGTCCCAAAGCAATTCTCCAAACCAAGGTGGGGCCTCCATTTGAGTAGTCTTCAAGACCCTGATCCCAACTCATGAGAACGGATTTCCCAGCTCATTGGATAGAGTTGGATAGTATAACTCCATATACGAAGTAACAAAAACCGTCATTGATCGGTGATATCCACCAAAAAAATCCACAAAAATATCCCCAGGTTCTGATGGTTTTTTAACATGTTAAAATCCTTTGAATCCCTTGTGAATCATCAACCACCATGGGGCTGACTCTAGGGCTCCCAACGCTGCGATCGGATCTGTCTTGCTGGAGCCAGGTCCGATCTCAGCGAGCGAAGGAATTGCAAGTTTCACCAAAAAAAAGGATGGGGCCCCCCAGTGATATGAACATTGGTTTATGTTGGTTTATAATTCCAATAACTATGGATAACTATGGAGAACTATGGATAACTATGGATAACTATGGATAACTATGGATAACTATGGTTTATGGTATATCGAACTACTTACTATGGTTTATAAACCAACAAATATCACGGGGGCACAACCTTGTATGGGGACATTCGCCATTTAGCCACAAAAAAAAAGGATAATATCTTCAGAGAACCAGCAACAACAAACATTGGAGAATATATGCAGGGAAATAACACTAGTCTAAACAAGCTTGATATACCGCATAACCATAATATATTTAAAAAAAACAGCGAAGAATATGTACAAGGTGGGCCCCCAGTTATGTTTGGTTTACAACCACGGTAGCTATAGTTCTATTCCCCATACACCTTAGTTAACCAAGTTAACCAACTTTGCTATCTGGGGGGCCCACCTTGTAATGGATGTAACCCGCCAACAGTGAACAAAAATCAGCACAGGACCAACATCAATTGGTGTTAGTGGTTTCAACCCCTCTGAAAATATGAAAGTCAGTTGGGATGATTATTCCCAATATATGGAAAAATATTCCAAACCACCAACCAGTCAATTGGTGTTGGACATTTACACATCTGTGATGTAACGAAACAACACGGAATGCAACGGATTTGGGGTGTCTTAATGAAATAAAGATATGTATGACTTGTAAAACAATGCCCTCCTAGTATCTAAACATCAAGCCATGCACATGCTTGCACTAAATCACCCGTTGGTAAGAATGGTCACAATCCCACGACTCTAATCCTCTTGGGTTGAACCCCCCCCATGCCCCAGGGCCCCAGGGGGCCCCAGGGTCTCCGAGTTTCGACCCGCAAGCGACCAGGGATCCTTACCGGCGACCAAAAGCCTGGCGAATCAGAGGGATTTCCATGATTTTCCATACAGCTGGATGGTTGATTTCCTGGAAAACATCTATAAAACATGATTATGGATGATTTTTTGGGGTACAATTTCGGACAGCAAAAAACCACTCATGCCTGCGCTCCCAGGGTGACTTATAGCCATCTTGGAGTCAGTTTATTCAGTCTATTCCATGTTGGGCCATATCCAAACACAACGTGATTTGGCGCTGGAATTTTCAGAGGACCTTTTTTTGGTACGCCGATGGTTTCCTTCATGGCCAGTGCGTTGAAACGAAACCCGAAACTCTCAAAAAGGGTGCAAAAAAGATCAAAAAACACTGGAATCAATGAACAAAAACCTCATGATCCTCATGTTCCCAGTGGCAATTTTGGGTGAGTCCGCGATTTTCATAGCCAATTCAGACCCGTCTCATCTGGCATGGGTTTAGCCCAGCCAAACTATAGTTTTCATGGATCTTATCCACCACAAACATGTATAAACCCATCAGTTAAAGCTGTTGGGCTATAGTTGTAAACCAATTTCATATACAATAAACCCAATGAATACCCAACGACAAAACCCAAGTGGGCAAGGTTCAGATGGGTTTAACGTGGGAAACCTATAGTTAATAAACCAAGCCCAAAATCTCGAGAAATGGTTGGTATGTTTACCATCCCCAAATGATAGGTTTCTGGCAGCCAGGGTCTACCACATCATGTACAATATGACTTCCGGCGATAGATCTGGTTGAATTACACTCCATCGACCTCAAGATAAAGTTATCTTGGGATAGTTCCTTTCTAACCATTTCTAACCAGCATTTCTACTACCGTCGTGACGTCTTAGTGCCGCTGCTGTAATTTACCCATATGTTGTGAAACATAATAAAACTAATAACAATATAGTAGATTATACGTTGACATATATATATATATACAAAATAGTATAATATATATATATAGTTATATATATATATATGTCAACCGTCAAAAAGACAGATTCTATGAGAATTAGAGAAGTACTTCGGCAGCGCGGCGCCTCGGGTGACGACTGGATCATGTGGATAGAGTTGGCTGTCATCAAACGCCCAACCTACGGCACCAATGGTGGGTCGCCAAGGCCAGGGCCAATGGAGGCGGATATGAGGGGGTAGGCTACATCTACCCTCCGGTAAACATACAAAAAACTATGGAAAATCACATGTTTTTATGTGTAAATAAACTATAAATAGGTCATTTTCAATAGCTATGTTAGTTTACCAGAGGGTAAACAACGAAAATAGTAGAACAGAGAATTATCTAATTTATGGGCTTGGTGAAATCTGTCCAAAAGATACAAAAGGTGGATCTTGGTGGCTCATTCCACTTAGTAAGTAGGTTATAACCCTAATTTAATTGTAGATGGATTAATTACCCTCTGGTAAACTAACATAGCCATTGAACATGGCTATTAATAGTGGATCTTCCCATTAAAAATGGTGGATCTTTCCATAGTTTTTTAGTATGTTTACCAGAGGGTAACCCTACTGAAATCCCACTAAAATAACTTGAGTGAACCCACTTGATCCCACTAAAAACGTGCTTGCCCACCATGGAATCCCACCACGCAGTGAGGGGGCCAAAAAGGACACAGTCAAAGCCCATATTACCAGCGATTCTTCTGGTGATTTTTAGTGGGGTATCATAAACCATAAATGGGGGGACTTGCTGACTATATCTGATTTTTTGGGCCATATCTTCTGGTAAACATACAAACAAACATGGAAAATCACAATGTTTAATGGGTAAATCAACGAACTAAATGGCCATGTTCAATAGCTATCTTAAATTACCAGAGGGCAACTGTAAGTTTCGGTTAGTTTAGACCTGACATCCCGGTAGATACATTGACACGCCTACATCGGTGAACATCAACCAATAAACATATAAGCTGGTGCCCACCAGTTCTGAGACCAAGTTACTTGGTCTCAAAAACTATCTATATAGATATAGATTTACTTGTATAGATAAAACTAACTATAGATATAGATTTACTTGTATAGATATACCATGATATAACCTAACATAACCCAAACAGTTCACCTGATTTTCCCCCAACAAAACGGCGCCATCCACAGTTCACCGGCCTCTCCCATCGGCCAGTCGCAGGTAAACACCTCAGTGTTTCACACCAGTCTTTGACAAAGAACTATATAATATTGGTATATATATATATATATATATCTATATCTATATCTATATGTACGTATATGTGTATATGTTTGATATATGTTATCTATATCTATATGTACGTATATGTTTATATGTTATATATGTTATCTATATCTATATGTACGTATATGTGTATATGTTATATATGTGTATATGTTATATATATATATATATATGTTATCTATATCTATATGTACGTATATGTTTATATGCTACATATGTTAACTATATCTATATGTACGTATATGTGTATATGTTTAATATATGTTATCTATATCTATATGTACGTATATGTTTATATGTTATATATGTTATCTATATCTATATGTACGTATATGTGTATATGTTATATATGTGTATATGTTATATATATATATATATATGTTATCTATATCTATATGTACGTATATGTTTATATGCTACATATGTTAACTATATCTATATGTACGTATATGTGTATATGTTTAATATATGTTATCTATATCTATATGTACGTATATGTTTATATGTTATATATGTTATCTATATCTATATGTACGTATATGTGTATATGTTATATATGTGTATATGTTATATATATATGTTATCTATATCTATATGTACGTATATGTTTATATGCTATATATGTTATCTATATCTATATGTACGTATATGTGTATATGTTTAATATATGTTATCTATATCTATATATATGTACGTATATGTTTATATGTTATATATGTTATCTATATCTATATGTACGTATATGTTTATATGTTATATATGTGTATATGTAATATATATATATATATGTGTTATCTATATCTATATGTACGTATATGTTTATATGCTACATATGTTATCTATATCTATATGTACGTATATGTGTATATGTTAAAAATATGCTATCTATATCTATATGTAAGTATATGTTTATATATTATATATGTTATCTATATCTATCTGTACGTATATGTGTATATGTTATATATATGTTATCTATATCTATATGTACGTATATGTTTATATGTTATTTATGTTATATATATCTATATGTACGTATATGTTTATGTGTTATATATATATATTATATCGATATCTATATGTACGAATATGTTTATATGCTATATATGTTATCTATATCTATATGTACGTATATGTTTATATGCTATATATGTTATCTATATCTATATGTACGTATATGTGTATATGTTATATATATTTTATCTATATCTATATGTACGTATATGTTTATATGCTATATATGTTATCTATATCTATATGTACGTATATGTGTATATGCTATATATGTTATCTATACCTATATGTACGTATATGTTTATATGCTATATATGTTATCTATATCTATATGTACGTATATGTTTATATGTTATATATGTTATCTATATCTATATGTACGTATATGTGTAAATGTTTATATATATATATATGCTATCTATATTTATATGTACGTATATGTTTATATGCTATATATGTTATCTATATCTATATGTACGTATATGTGTATATTTTTATATATATGATAAATTGACAATCCCCCCATGAGCCGCCCTTTGTGAAATGGAAATTCCCCCGTATATATTGGCAAAACAAACATAGTTGTATGTGTATGTATGTACAGAAAATATTACATGGAGAGAGGGCCATTTGGAATGTATATATATATATATGTATTTATAGATTCTTTTCAAACTTTCTGGGTCCAATTTCCCATTGATGGCGAGAAAAAAAAATCACGACCAGTCCTAGGTTTCCCCGGTAATCAGTGTGTGAATGGCTCTTCGAAAAAGGGCACACGGCGCGGCACGTTCCTCTATGCATCACCTCTCCGACAAAAATCCGAAAAACGCACCTTTTATTGGTCTTTGGTCTGTGCAATCCTCACAAAGACCGGACTACGAGGCTTGAAGTCATGCTGCAGTCCATCAAAACTCAGACGCCAGTGCTGGGTCCAACATGAGAAATCCCAGTCGCCAGCATGCGCCATATGTGCACAAGCACCAGCCGATCGCTCCTGCATTGATACCAGAAAGATGTGTCCACCCCTTGAATCACACTAACTGCTCCAGTGCACAACTCACTGCCAGTCAAGACCTTCGATGAAATCATGAGTTGTGTGGCTGTCTAGTCCAAAGTTCTGTTGGTGAAATGCAATCCCTGCCTTTGTTTATGAAATCCCAGTTGTTTTGCGCAATAGTTTTTATTCTTGTGGTCAAAACGGATTCTTGAAGCCTTGTTTCTTTGGGGAGCAAAACAATCCGCGGCACGGTATAGTTCAACCCAAAAGACACAATCGCTGCGAAATATCTGCTGCAACTGATCCAACCCCTACTGAAATATTTTGCTGGTGGGTGAGCCGTCGATCCCAAAATTATGGTCCATCCAGTGGAATCAAAGTCTAGGTGGGGTGATAGTTAAGTTGGTACATTTGGTACCACTAACTTGATCAACTGTTAGGTTTATGGCGGATCGAACAACTTTTGATGTCGCTTAAACAAACAATTCACAACTGGGTACCAAATCTTTGATCCCCCGGCTAAATATGATTTATTGATATTTATTGGCTGATTGGTAGATGTTTAATTCACGGCAAAAGATCACACATGATTAAAGTATTAAACGCGCCATGCAATCATGTTGCTTTATCAGATCTTTCCGCAGGCAACATTGGGTGGTCACCGACGGAGGCTGGTTGAGTTCACCGCTCATATTCTTGGAAAAAAAAACGCCGTTCTTGATGATGACTATGGAAATCTTGCAGTTCTCTTGATTTTCCCATTAAAAAAAAAAAACACATCTATAGAAGATGTTCCCATGATTTTCCCCATGACTTCCGATGATGTTCCCATGTGTTTTTTTTGTCGGGGACTTCCAGCCCACGGTGGCCGAGCTTTCTCTCACCGGTCTCTGCATCCATGTCACGTCCATCAGGCTGAGGCAGCTCCTACCAAGCAATATACCTACCCCTCTGAAAAATATGAAAGTCAGTTGGGATTATTATTCCCAATATGGACATTGTATTGTCAGACAAGCCCATACGGACATTATATAGATTTCGTACTGTGGACGGTTGCGAAATCCTGCATCACCTTGGATGGTTGAACCCTATAAATCACGGGATAAACCACCTATCAACTGGTGCAGGATTTCGCAACCATCCACCGTATACATTGACTTGGGATAATCATCATAATCTCAACATAATCATCCTAATGATCATGATACTCATGTATGATATTATGAGGATCATTGATGATAAATAAATATCATCTATGCACATGTATGTCCATAACTCATCATAATAGTTATAATCTGAATATACAAAACAATCATGAAAACAATTTGTTATTATAATCATCATGATTATAATGACCACCATGATCATCATTATCATTGCGATGTACCCATTATTGGGGATTTGAGTAAGAATTGATGTACTATTTAAACATCCAGCTTTTGGGTCCATGACAACTCACACTTCAACAGTAGCAATTCACCTAATATATCCTATCATGTATCATCTACTATCATCACTTTCCTTGTCACTTGATCTCTTAATCTCAACTAAAAAAAATGTGATTTGGATTCAGCTGGCTGGACCTTGCAGAAAAAATCACAAGCCAATGGCAGAACTCACCGCAGTTTCCTCTGACGCGGCAAAAGTGGCATTTTGACCTCCAGGCCACGAGTGTGCGAAATTGGTGGCGAACGAGAATCACGAGATTTTTACCATGTGCAAATCAATATAGTTGTAAATGTTCATGTTATAATATATGACGTACACTTACAATAAGTATATATATATAACACTTTCTAGTCATTAACATTAAACTATGTGATGACCATTCACAATAAGCAAATAAATGTAGTTATCATATATGAAGACCATTCATGGTTTAGGATTGGTTAACATTATATATAACTGTGTATAGTCGAACGGCTGTCCAACGGTTTTTATTGACAAACCATAAACGGGAATACCACTTCATGGGGGTCCCAGCAATTGTAAGCATGTCGATGTCTTTTGAAGGATTATTCATGGCTATCACCATAACCATGTCTATGAACCCCCATGTTTGTTGGTATATAACCTCAATAAATATGGTGAAATCTATCTACTTAATGGGATATATTAGATATGATGTGTGTGTATATATATATATATACATAATATAGATCACTTTAAGATGGGATATTTAATAGTTAGCATCCACTTAATCACTGAGGTTCCTGGAACCGCACTTTGGGCTCACTTTGGGATGCCATGTGGCATCAGCCATCGACAGCTTGTCAAAAATTGGGGGGGAGGGTGCCTTGACATTCATCAAGCCATTAGATTTTTGGCCCAGTTATGTTTATGGTTATAAATGGTTATAAATGGCTATAAATGGTTATACATGGTTATAAATGGGGTTATAAGTGGCCACAAATGGGGTGACTTACTGGCTTATAACCAATGGCTGAATAACCGGTAACGGGCCATAACATAACTGCATAATCATAAATGAGTCACGTGGTAAACTAAGGATTCGGCCTTGGGAACCACATGGAACCACAGCAAGTGTGTTTAGCTTTTTAATTAGTTCAGTAAACCACCATTACTGTAACCGCATTGGTGGTAAAATCCTTGGGAATTGCAAGAAGATTAGTTCACCCCACTGATGAGTGGGGTAAGGTAGGGGTAGTGACGCTTTAACCGGCATAGAGCCTACTTCCTAACTGTGGTGAACCACCAAGTATCAAAGTTTGCTAAATACCAGACTATGCATGCTATCATTTATTCTCTGTGGATGTGAAAATTGAAAATTGCCAGATATTTTATGCAATTTTGGGGATAATTCCCTCTATGGTCGGCGAGTCAGATCGCTTTGCCCAAACATAGATCCATGTTAAACACAACCCAACCCCTGCTTTTTTTCCAAATAGTTTCAAGCATTCCAAATCAATCGGTCCCACTCTTTCCAAACAACAAACTTCTGAATCCTTTTTTGCATGGTCCATACATGGACCAGGCAAACATCACATAAAAAGCCCCAGAAAAAAAAACAATGATCATTAAAACCCATAGAAAAAACCATAAAACCCGATTAAAACCCATAAAAAAAAAATAAACATCCATAACCCCCCCCCAAAGTCATCCTAATTGCTGGGCTGGAAAACTCATCCTTTGCACGACGACCACGACCATCCCTGGGACCCCCACCCAAGGTGATGCCCACACGTGGCGCATCAATGTGGGGTCCCTGCGGTCCCGAAACCGTGCCGTGTGAAGCTTGTGGTTCATGATGGTTATCCATTATGAACCATCAGTATACTATCATGGGATAATAATTTAATAATATACTATCATGGGATAATATATCCATTATTATCCATCATTAACCACTATACCTATAATCCATTGGTTGATCATGGGATAATATATCCATTATTATCCATCATTAACCATTATACCTATAATCCATTGGTTTATCATGGGATAATAAATCCATTATTATCCATCATTAACCACTATACCTATAATCCATTGGTTTATCATGGGATAATATATTCATTATTAACCATCATAATACCTAGAAAATCTGTAACTGCTTGGTGGTTGACCTATCCCACTGAAAAATGATGGAGTGAAAGTCAGTTGGGATTATGACATTCCCAACTGAATGAAAAAATAAAAGCCATGTTCCAAACCCTCTGGTAAACATACAGTTAGCTATTGAACATGGCCCAGTCGAAATAGTGGATTTTCCCATTCAAAATGGTGGATCTGTCCATAGTGTTTTCTATGTTTACCGGAGGGTAATGGATATTAATGCTGGGTTTTTAATGGTTCTTAATGATTATTTATGATCATTGAACATGGTTCTTAATGGTCATGAATAATAAACACTTGTTTTTGCATCTGGGTTATTACTCAATGAACATTGACCGGGATTCACACCCAATAATCCTACCATGTAAACTGGCAACGGAACATCGTCCTTCCCTCTAAGCAAGTAAAGAATCTGCACATTGTTGGACTTTTGGTTGCCAGATTGTTCTTTTTCTTGATGATGCACTCCTAACACAAATTTTGGATAAATTTGGGATGTCCATACAAAACAGTTGCAAGATATTCTCCGCAGTTTTTACCTGGACTTCCCATATGAAAAGTAATTAATGGATTGCATCAGGTTTTTGCAGTAGCTCACAGAAATTGAGTTGAAAGGCGCACACACACACCAAAAAAAAAAAACAGAGCTGAATTGTTTGGGGGTGGGGGAAAATGCAAGACTGGATAACCATTGACATGTTCAAACTGGATAAGCAGCGACTCGGGACTAGCACAAGAACATCCCACCAGCCGCTGACCGGTGCCCGTGCACCGGTCAAGCTCCTCATCATTTCTACAAAGCTTTCCATTGATTTCAAACAGATCCGGCAAGACATGTGAGTGGAAATGATCCAAAAGTATGGATGGAAGATAATCATATGATCTTGTTTTATGAAGTGGAAACAATCACAATTGAGCAGTGTTCAAAACCTGGCATTGTCCCTAAATGACCGATTAAGAACAGAAATTAAGTTCCTAGTTCATAGATTATTGTCTAATCCCCAATGGTTGTTGGATTAAAATACAACTAATTACCTCAACTAATCATCAACCAACACAGCTATGGCCCGAAATACTACGAGACAGAAAGTCGGAAAGTCACTCCATCTATGAAATGATAACCCCATTGATAACCATAAAAGCGCTGGTAAAGGGCTTAACTCCCTGTGTTCCTATGTTTTTTGTGTGGTTTCCCCGGTTAACCGTAAAATAACTGGCTTTAGCGATTGAATTACAGCGTTTTTCGCTCACTGCTCACATGTTTCAAGGGCCACCCAACCCTACTCACCACGCACCTTTCGTAGATCGATGCCTCCCAAGAAGGCAACCTTTGAAGCAGCTTGCCACAATATAGCTATTGGTATAACAGGGATGGCGAAATACCAGTTATAAGTCACAGGATGGGGGCCCCGTGAGAACGCTCGCGTTCAGTTGCCTTAGAAAAGCGGCTGAATTCTATGGTTTATGGTAGATATAACTATAACGAACTAGTTCATGGGGGTTATAACGGTTTATAAAGCAACAAACATCACTCGGGGGCCCATCCTGCAGTAAGTCACTCCATTTATGGAATGATACCCCGATTTATAACCATACAAACAACTGGTCAAGGGCTTTGACTGTATAGAATGGACAATCATATTAAAATCATTATATACAGTACATTTTCTGGAACATATGTTTTTTTTGCTACGTTTAATTGTCGTAGGAGTCACGCATGCTTTGACTGATACAGATTGTTATATAAGCCATGATAATGGAACCACATCCTTATATCATACAGTATATATAATACAGTTAAAATATATTAAAATATATTATGTCATATTATATCTGTTATAACCCAGTATAATGGGACCAGGAAAATCTATGACTACACCATTTCAGAAAGGGCCGTTTTTCTCCGCTTTCCGGGGTGGTGGTGGAACTTAGATTGCTATCTTTGGCTACAAACATTAACATCCAAGCATCCCATCCGGGCATATCCGGGCAACTTAGGACAGTTAACGAACCTGCAACCACTTTTTGTTTCCGAACCTAAACGTGAATCACGACTCATGTCACAACCCATGGCTAAACTAAGATGCGCAGCAGGAGTATTCACTTCATGTTCTGGTTCGTGGTTTCAATCCCTCTGAAAAATATTAGTAAGATTGGATCATCATCCCAACTATTGGGGAACATAAAAAATGTTCCAAACCACCGTGTTTCTCTAAATATAACATACATAAAACAAAGTGCCACGTTTGGAGCAGCTAAAGACGCCAGCTGGGTCGCAAAACGCTACTTGTAGTGGGACCCCTGGTTGAAAAAATTGGTTGCCAAGCTCACCCATCTAACTATATACATCATAAACCAGGCCCACTTATGGCCCAAAATACCAGCTATTTTTTTTCAGTAAGTGATCCCATTTATGGTTCATGATAGCGGCATTTAAAACCATAAGCATATTTTTGCATCAAAATCATTGGCTTAAGGGCTTTTTGTTCACCATTTATTTCACCATTTACAACCGGTGACTTATCGGGCTGCCCGATGGGTTTACCCAGTGACAGCACCAGAAACCGGACCGATGGACTCCCTGGACCGAGGTCGAAACCCTGTACCACGGATACATCATACCTGGATACCGTCAACCCCTCTGAGTCATGTGAATGTCAAAACAAACCACCATGAATCATCATAAATCCATATATATATACACATAATACATAGATATAGATCAACTAAGGATATATAGATATAAAATCATAGATCATAAATCAACTAAAGATATATAGATCACCCAAAAAAACCACTAGTTCGAAATATATGTCATCATAGATCACCAAGGCAAATGTATAAACCACAGCACCTCAATGAACCAGCATCCTCAGAGAAGCCCTAGGACTCAACACAGTCGCTATCCAGGTGTTTGGAAACCAAGGGTTTCCACACAGGTGGAGAGATCATGGTACAATGTCGAAACCGCCTCTTGTTGAGCATGAAAGCGATGCAGTAAATGTTTTTTTATCTATATATATATATATAGATTTCTTCACAGCAAACAGATGATGCCGTGATTTTTTGAGACTTGGTGACTCCAACTAGAGTGTGGGTAAGTTGAGACATCCAGAGCTGTGTTCACTTTGGAATACACTACCAGCCGAACATCCCAAAATTGTCGACACCCTGCAGCCCTTCATTTCTTAGGTGGATATCTGGTTGGTGGTTGACCTACCCCTCTGAAAAAAAATATTATATAGTGAGTTGGGGTAATTATTCCCAATATATGGGAAAATAAAAAAATGTTCCAAACCACCAACCAGATATGATCTTCCCCGTTCATGGCAAAGCATTAACGACAGGGTGAACGTTTGGGTTTCGAAGATCACACAGTTATAGCCCAACTAACAGTTATAATTGCGATTAGTTGATGATATATATATATATATATAATATATATATATATAATATATATATAATATATATATAATATATATATATATATATAATATATATATATATAATATATATATATATATATATATGGGGACGTCTCAAAATACCGTGTCCAACCCGGGAAGTTTGACTAGGGGGTATGATTCGCGGGTATGATTCGTGGGTATGATTATGGGTCTCATGGTGCTGCTGCAAGGGGTGATGCTTCAGGGTGCTGCAAGGAGGGTACGTACTGTACCCAACTCGTGCTGCAAGGGTGCTAGTGAAGGGTGCTGCTGCGCGCTGCAGGGTGCTGTTGTCGGATTTTTCTCAGAAGCAGCAGGACCCGTGGCGAATGGTTGCAAAGAAAAGAGCTCACAAAACACAAGTTCTGATCTTGCAAATGTACCAAGGTTCAGAATTGGGAAGTTTGAGGTATGATTCGGGTATGATTCGGGCATGATTCGGGGTATGATTCGGAAACCCATCTTTTTTTGAATTCAGGACGCTTTGTTGCTTGAGTCTCTTTTTCCCACCGTCAACCTACTACGATTGCTACTTTGTCAATGGCTGCAATGGCTCGACCTGCCAGACGACATTGGACAGGACCTGAGTATGAAGAATGTGAAGATCTCAATGCACATCTATGATTTATATCCGCCGGCCTGCCGGCGTCTCTTCTGGATGTTCTTCTCATGTACCTTTAGCTCAGCTACGCTTAGGCTTATGTTCCTCTTCGACGGAGTTTTGGTTTGGTTGCCAGCCAGCCAGCCAGCCAGCCACCCAGAGCCAGCCAGCTTAGGGATAATGATGAGACTCTGCGCGCGTGGAGAAGATTCGCCAACACTGGTCAATTAGCTTGTCAGGTCCATTATAACTAGTGAGGCCAATGCAATCCCAAACGATCCCAAAAAAAAACATTCATAATCCTGATTTTTTAGGGGTATGATTCGCAGATTTCGGGGGTATGATTCGGGGGTATGATTCGGGGTATGATTCGGGGGTATGATTCGCGCAAATCGAACTTCCTGCCTTTACTAAAAACTGCACGCATCAAAAAAAGACAGGCCCATATATATATATATATAACCTTAGTTATAGGAGTTGTAATCTCATTTATAACTTTTAAGGGCCAAAGCTGCAATAGTTAATGGCTCTATAAATCAACAAAACTGAGGAGGGCCTCACCTTGATAAAGTGCGAAACAAACTATTGGTTCGTGCTGGTTTTCCAATGGTTTCCTCCTGTGAAGATTTCCCACCGCTATATCTTTAGATCGTTAAAGGTTACCACTTTGATAGCTAAGTTGGTTTATAATTCCAATAACCAAGGTTCATGATCATATAACATCATATAACCTCATATAACATCATATAACATCATATAACATCATATAACATCATATAACATCATATAACTATATTTCTTGGGCTTTATAAACCAACCAACAAACAGAACTAGGGGAATTTCCCTGTGTCGCACTGTCGCCAGAAAGGACAGACGAATTCGCAACCTCAGGTCGAGGCGTCGATAGGAAAAAAAGGAGAGCCTGGAAAATCATAATTTGTCGAAGGTAAATATCTGGGTAAATTATACTATTTCACTAACCTGAATTAAGGCCATTTGGGGATGATTCCCCTTACTAACCATGATTCCAGTGAGGTCGCAGTGAGGTCGTTATAATTTACCCAGAAATATAGGTACAATGTGGTGCCCCAGTTCGTGAACGCTAAGTTGGTTTATTTATAACTTAAATAACAGTGGTTTATTGTAGATATATCGAACTAGTTAATGGTGTTTGTAAGCCTATTTGTAACTAGGGGGCCCCACATTGTAGATAATCTAAAAGAGGGGATTCAAAACAGGTATATATTAATCTGCAATCAATCGCCCATTTTCCATAGCTATGTTGAATCACAACAGGGTATACCCATACCCATAAAAATCTCAAACAAGTGACAAAGAATTGTAACACTTCGCATTGTCGTTTTTGTCTAGCCAGCACAGCACCAACTTGCAGTGAGTTGGCCTGGATTTGGCGGAACCCTCATCCCCAAAAGAAAAAAACTACAGATTCCCCAGCCCAGTCATCTTGGATTTCCCAGCAGCTTGGGAGATTACAGTTCATGGCATCAAAACCCTGGCCCGGTGAACACCAGCTGGTAGAATGGATGTGAATGGAACGTATCCGTTCCCTGTATCTACCACATCATATCCCATTGTGTTGGTAAATATCTATACCAAATTATACCAATATCCACATAGCAAAAATATCCACATAATGCCAAGTATGGATAATTTTGAAATATGGATAAATATGGTATGTTATGTTAAAATGGAGCTTTGCAATGCATGGGGCATGGGGGTACCCCCAAATCATCCGAACTGGACATAACTGAGACCATTTGAGTACTGAAACTGACATGATTTTGGGAATCCCTCATCTTAAGAAACACCCATCTCAAAAGCCATTCCAAGTGGATTATAAAACAAGGTATACATGGTTAGACTATATTGAATCCCAGATATATAGGAAACATCCATATGGAGAATATCCCACGCATTCGCATTGTGGTTGGTTCTATATCCCAGTTCCGAACTTGTGAGATTTCATGACGAAGCCATACTTAGCACTGGGTCCCCGGGCCACCGTTAAAGGCCCCTTGTTGTAGCCATTGGGGTGCGAGTAAGCAGAGCCTGTGGTGAGTTTTTCGATGCACATCTGATGATAGATGAAAGCCCCTGGATAGGATAGATAATTGAGTCGGTATATAACTTGCTTAACTGTTGTAGGGGACATATCTATATATGAGGTGTAAAAAACAAGAAAAATAACTCGTGGGCCCCATTTCCTAAGAGTTGAGTGGAAGTCAAAGGTGCATATTAGTTGCTAATCTTGGAAATAGCAGCCATACCCATTACCTATTCTCAGATTTCTCATTGACTACTTTTGGAGGTCTTAGACATGCGCAAGAGAGATGTGGGCTATGAAGTTGTGGACTGACCAATGACGGGGGTTGGGTTGCCGGAATATCTCCAATCAAGTTTCTAGAACCGCCAGTACCATTCAAAAAGAGTTGAATAAAACCGTGATTAGTCGCCGAACAAAACATCCTGCAGTTTGTCTGGCCATAATTTCCCATGTTTGAGACCCAAATCGGCACCTCCTGGGTGTGCGCCCGGATGGGCGCCCGGGTGGGCGCCCGGGTGCGCCCCCGCGGGGTGGGCGCCCGGGTGCGCGCCGTAGTGTGGGTAGCCACCGTAAGGCTCTTCCAGGTAGGGAGGGACATGATAACCTCGGATGCCATCATGGGGTGACTGGGTGAATGGTGAGTTGTTGCTGGTTTTCTTACTGTACATGGCAGAAGCATTGCCATAAATGATGTTCAAAGACCAAGATGAAGCAAGTTGGAGCTTATAACTGGCAAATAGCTATTTCATGTCCCATATGCTCCATGTATGCTATATGAATATATATATATGGTAACATCTTCTGTACCAGTCCAATGGGCTTACTTTTTGAAGTTAGGATAAGTTAGGATTCCGATTCTTGGAGGATCATCTCGTAAATTGGTAAATAGATTTGGTTAGGTAACCCGGTAACTCCCCTAGTGGTGGGTTTATTCCATATATCTGGCTCAGCCAGACAAGTTTTGCCGAATCTCAGATATCCTCTGGCACGGTCCTTAAGATGCACATGAAGCAGTAATATACAAAAACGATAGGAGTGTGGACTCAACCAGCTGGTGACTCAAGCAGAACGGATGATCCTCGACAGAAATAGATCACCAGTTTATCCCATGATCAAACCCTGTACTGGTTGGTGGTTGACCTACCCCTCTGAAAAATATGAGTTCGTCAGTTGGGATGATGACATTCCCCATATATGGGCAAATAAAAATGTTCCAAACCACCAATCAGTGTAATAACTATTGTTAAGTTTCGTTAAGTATGGTTCCTGGTAGATATATCGAACTAGTTAATGGATGTTAATAAACCAATGCCCTTTTTTTATCTCATGAATATTCCATTCATACTCCTATGGTTTTCAAACTTTTGAGCTATGACAAACATTGCACCAAACTTCCACAGCAAGGTGGATCCCCTACAGTTGTGGCCCGAAACAGCAGTTGTGGATGTCAGATGATGTCACCCCATTTATGATCACTTAAGGTCCCCAACAAACAATAAGATACAATAAGCATAAAGATTCCTGGTTTTTCACCGGCAACCACGAACCTTTCGCAAGTTGGAAGCTGGGTCCCTGGGTTGCCCCCACTCTCACCCGGGCCGTAGGAGCTAAAGGCCATGCGAAATTCAGCGAAACCAGGCCCTAGCTGCGCGAAATTCGGCTGGATCGACGACTGGGACGACTGGGACGACTTGGGGCCGACTGGACTGGAAGAACATTGTAGATCCAAGGGCTTTGTGCATAATACACACATAATATTGTATATTATATATTATATTATATTATACTATATTAAATTATACTATATTACACTAGATTGCAATATATTATACTATATAATACTATATTATACTATAATTATATTATATTATATTATATTATATTGTATTATATTATATTATATTATATTATTTATTATACTATATTAAATTATACTATATTAAATTATACTATATTGTACTATATTGTACTATATTATACTATATTAAACTATATTATACTATATTTTACTATATTATACTATATTATATTATATTATACTATATTAAACTATATTTATATTATGCTATATTATACTATATTTCACTATATTTCACTATATTATACTATACTATACTATATTATATTATATTATATTATATTGTACTATATTATACTATATTATAATTAAATGTTATTATATTTTACTATATTATACTATACTATATTATATTATATTAAATTATATTATATTATATTATATTATATTTTAGTATATTATACTATATTATACTATATTATATTATATTATATTATATTATAGTGCGCCATACATTAGGATCACATATATGTATATATTTACATATCAGTGATATAAGTGGCAACTTATATGTATTATAATGGATGCATCTTCCAACCGCAAGGTTTGACGATGTGGTTAGTAACCACAAGGTTTAATGATGTCGAGGACCCATAGGGATATGTGTACATATATGTAATATATGGAAGTATCAAGATTTAGTGGTCTAATTGTAACTCTTCATCGTTAGAAGGTCGCTGTGAAGGTCGCATAGTTTCCTCAGACACATAGCAAGAGCTTCAATCTGCAGAACAGCAAGAGTACAAAGATTTTGCGGTAAACCACACATTCTGATGGGTACCCTCTGGTAAACTAACATAACTAAGGAAAATCACATTTTTTAATGGGAAAATCAACTATAAATAGCAAGTTTCAGTAGCTATGTTAAATTACCAGAGGGTAACTTGAGGGTTCAAGTATCCAACGTTTGTTCAGAAATGTACAGTAAATAAATGGATTGCAATTCCTTTACATGTTGAGACAGGTACATATTCGATGCTATACATAAATATATCGACACATCCAAACACATATTAAGGGACAAAGGGGGGCATACATGGGTAAATATACCGCTTTAGCAAAGATGTACTGAATGGAAATTCACATTCTCAGGTCTATATAGGTCTATGGGATCTCTATGGAAACATGATGGTACCAGCAACATACATGTCTGAAATCCGCCGAAATCACTGGATTAGCCATGATGGTTCACCCTACCCAGCTGGAAAACTATGGTGGTTCACCAACCTATGATTCCGCAGTTCACCACATGTAAATGAACCCTGTATACCAGTTGTAAATGGTTATAGATGATGTCATTGTTGTCATTGCATGGGGTGACTTACTGAATTATGGCTATTTCATGCTATTTCGGGCCACAGCTGCACCAAGTAACTTGCATCCCCATTCTTTGTTGCTAATGTCCCTGTCTTGACCAACAAAAACCAACCATTTCTGCTGGCGAAATCTCCTGAGTTCCCAGACCGAGTTGGGATCCCGGCGACACCTCAGGTCCACGGCCGTCACCGCAGTGTGATGGTTTTTGATGGTGGTAACCGGCTGTACCCCCTGGTTATGTCAAAATAGCTATTGAAAATGGCCATAGAAATAGTGGATTTTCCCATTGAAAATGGTGATTTTCCATAGCTATGTTAGTTTACCGGAGGGTAAGCCACGTAAATTGGGACATATTATGGCCATATAACAATCCCATTCAGGACTCTCTGGAGATGGGTAGCTACGCTTGCTAAAAAAAAACACGTTTTTTGGGGTCAGCAGTCGCTATATCTGGCTGCAATCTGGGTGTTCAAAAAACTTCAGAACTCATCACCTCCCCCAGATGTCGATACAATGCAGTAATAAAATTGCAAAATCCAGTGAAATCAGTATATCTCTGGTCTTTTTTAGATCATCCAAAGACTTGTCTTCCAGCGAGTCAGTTGCTTTGGCATTTTTCTCAGTTCTATGCGATGTTCTATCCCGTTACAATCAATGATTTTAAGCCCGCAACAAAAAAAAACTTCATTGTAGATCCTTATCCCATATATCTTTGATTTGTTCCCGACCAAAATGTTTCAATCAAACGGATCATTTCACACTTATAGATCATTGATTATCATTATATCTACCATAATTTAGCACAATGTTTGGGTTTCCGAAGTTTTCCATGGCCTTTCAGACTGCCGCAAACCGCTCCGGTTCAGTTCATCCAAGGCGCCGCAAACAACGGCCGATTTCACTCGCAACCCGCCCTAGGCTTGCCCCAACCCTGGGGGCCGTATCTGTTCGGCCCCCTTTTAACACAGAATTTTGAAGCTCCACGGCCAGTTTTTTTCGGTGATCCGAAACAATCAGCCCAACTAAAAGGTGGGCATATAAAGGTTCAACCACATTGTTGGTATACCCACTCGGTGTTTTGGAAGCTCATCATTCTTGCTGCAAGTTCCCTACAATGTTAGCCCCGTGCCTCAGTTTTGTGTGGTGTACAAAGCCATGTAATTTCAGTATATTTTAGTTATATCTAGAGTCTATAGTAGGCATCCAAAAAAACATACAACCGTATTTTACAACTATATATCAGTAGGATTTTATTTGTCGACCTTTTTGGGGGTTACTACAGATATCCAAATGATGATGGCGATGTTTTATGCCTAAGCCTTGACCCCACAGCTGTAATTGCCGTTGGGTTACTGTACTTAGCACAACCATGATGGAAATAAAACATAAGTATTAATTCTGCAACAGTGATCAAATACCCGCGACGCCCCCCTCGAATATTGTTTGTTGGTTTATATAACTACCATTAATCATCAATATCTCTAGCATAGTCCCAGCAGTGAGCCATAGTGAACCTACCTCTCAGGTACCACATTGCATTAGTGAAACTGCACCCCTTCCTGGATTCATTTCTAGGATCAAGATCTACCCTCTGGTAATGACTAACGTAGCTATTGAAAATGGCCATAGAAATAGTGGATTTACCCATGGAAAATTGTGATTTTCCATAGTTATGTTAGTTTACCTGAGGGTATCAAAGCGGTCAACCCTGGATACACCTCTGGGCAGGGGGCTGTACCATAAAAAACCGCACATGAAACCGCTATTTGTCGGGGGTATGTCGGGGGTATACCCCCAGTTCATCAAACAGGCTTTGTCAATCCGGGCTTGACACTCGCCATTATGCGGATTGAATCCTGTATGGAGTTACTAGCATGGTTATAATATCTACCAATGGTTATAAGATGGCCCCCCCATGTTTGTTGCTTGATAAACCCCATACATAGTATAGATACATCCCCAACAGAAACCATGGTGAAAATGGAGGACACCAACTTAGCTGTCATAAACCAAGGGCCCACCGAACGTATCCCAACTGCATCCCCAAGCAGATCATAGTTCCCATTTGATTACCATGAAATCCCAGTAGAATCCATGAAATCACCATTAAACCCCATTAACAATCCATTAAGTTCCAATAAATGTCCATTAAATCCCACTAAATAAAATTTCCATTAAATTCCCATTAAATTTCATAAAAATCTATTGAATCACCACTGCTTCTGCCACTCCCATTTTGTCTTTTTCGATCTCCAGGGGCGCAGTCCATCGGTTGCTGACCCCTTGCGACTGGTGTTTCACCAGCCACCTGGCTAATGCATCACAGATTTGTTGTTGTGGGGGGGCAAGTATATATATATATATTCAAATATATTCAATATATATATATAGATAGATAGATAGATAGATAGATAGATAGAAAGATAGATAGATAGATAGATAGAATGAATACATATAAATAAATACTCAATATATATATATATGGAATATGTATATCATTGAAAATACTCAAAATATGTATATATATACATTGAAAATAATCATATATATATATATACATATTCAATAACATAGACCCGGGCAAGCCGGCGGCGGAAGTTTCCCAAACATAAATGACCTATAGTTCAAAGACAACCTGTCCCGACCGTGTCCTTCCCTCGACACTCCACACCTCACACTGCACACTGCACTCTTCGCACTCCAAACTTCAAACTTCACACTCCACACTTCTCACTGCTTCCTTCACACTCCAAACCTCACACTTCACACTTCACACTGCACACTTCACACTTCAAAGTCCACACTTCACACTTCACACTTCACAGTCCACACTTCACACTTCACAGTCCACACTTCACACTTCGCAGTCCACACTTCACACTTCACACTTCACACTCCACACTTCTCACTTCGCACTTCACACTTCACACTCCACATTTCACACTTCTCACTTCTCACTGCTTCCTTCACACTCCAAACTTTACACTTCACACTTCACACTTCTCACTTCGCACTTCACACTCCACACTTCACAGTCCACATTTCACACTTCTCACTTCACACTTCTCACTGCTTCCTTCACACTCCTAACTTCACACTTCTCACTTCGCACTTCACACTCCACACTTCACACTTCTCACTTCTCACTGCTTCCTTCCCACTCCAAACTTCACACTCCAAACTTCACACTTCACACTTCTCACTTCGCACTTCACACTCCACACTTCACTCACACTTCACACTTCTCACTTCCCACTGCTTCCTTCACACTGCACACTTCACACTGCACTCTTCACACTTCACACTGCGCTCTTCGCACTCCAAACTTAAACTTCATTCACACTCCACACTTCACACTTCTCACTTCCCACTGCTTCCTTCACACTGCACACTTCACACTGCACTCTTCACGCCCCACACTTCACACTGCTCTAAACCTACGTGCAACAAAAAACACTAGCGCCAAAATGGAGAAAATCTGCTAACAAATCCATTTCGCAGCCTTCATGCAGCCAGTCCAAGACGATTTACGAGATCCAGCTGCAAAAGACATTACGCATGCAGCCAAAGCAAGAAGCAACCTTGACGCAGCCATTCCAATGCGATCTGCAGAGACTGAGTTGCAAAACACAAGAGAACTACGCGCAATGGCGTCGGAAATTGTAGCTCCAAAACCGGATCTCGACGCCAGAGCGAAAAAAAGACGATTTTGAAGCACTTTTTAAAAGATTTTTAGAAGGAAAATCACTAGCGCCAAAATGGAGAAAATCTGCTGACAAATCACTGTCGCAGCCTTCATGCAGCCACTCCAATACGATTTACGAAGTCCAGCTGCAAAAGACAATAGTATTACGCATGCAGCCACAGCATGAAGCAACCTTGACGCAGCCATTACAATGCGATCTGCGGGAACTGAATTGCAAAACAGAATAGAACTACGCGCAACGGCGTCGGAAATTGTAGCTCCAAAACCGGATCTCGACGCCAGAGCGAAAAAAAGACGATTTTGAAGCACTTTTTAAAATGATTTTTAGAAGGAAAATCACTAGCGCCAAAAACGGATTTCGTGCGAGACTTCCTTCAAAACTCGTTGACGCAGCCATTCCAATGCGATCTGCGGAGACTGAGTTGCAAAACACAAGAGAACTACGCGCAATGGCATCGGAAATTGTATACAGCTCCAAAACCGGATGGATCTCGACGCCAGAGCGAAAAAAAAAGATTTTGAAGCACTTTTTAAAAAGATTTTTAGAAGGAAAATCACTAGCGCCAAAATGGAGAAAATCTGCTAGCAAATCCATTTCGCAGCCTTCATGCAGCCAGTCCAAGACGATGTATGAGATCCAGCTGCAAAAGACATTACGCATGCAGCCAAAGCAAGAAGCAACCTTGACGCAGCCATTCCAATGCGATCTGCGGAGACTGAGTTGCAAAACACAAGAGACCTACGCGCAATGGCGTCGGAAATTGTAGCTCCAAAACCGGATCTCGACGCCAGAGCGAAAAAAAGACGATTTTGAAGCACTTTTTAAAAGGATTTTTAGAAGGAAAATCACTAGCGCCAAAAACGCATTTCGTGCGAGACTTCCTTCAAAACTCCATCGGCAACTCATCCCACTTGCAATCCCATTTACATTGCGGGAACGATCCTACAGTTGCAAATCACAATGGAATTCTGTCGACCGCGCATGCACGAAAAACACTTGAAACCCCATTTACAATGCGGAACCGATCCGACCATGGTCCGAGAATGATCCGACCACACACGAGACCGTCTCGCACCCGTCGCACCGCAGAGGTAAATCATCGACGTTCGGGGACGCACTTTGTCTGGAAAAACACAGGGTTTCGTGCATCTGCTATCTCTCAAAAACGCATTTCGTGCGAGACTTCCTTCAAAACTCCATCGGCAACTCATCCACCAGCACCACTTGCAATCCCATTTACATTGCGGGAACGATCCTACAGTTGCAAATCACAATGGAATTCTGTCCAACCGCACATGCACGAAAAACACTTGAAACCCCATTTACAATGCGGAACCGATCCGACCATGGTCCGAGAATGATCCGACCATGGTCCGAGAATGATCCGACCACACACGAGACCGCCTCGCACCCGTCGCACCGCAGAGGTAGATCATCGACGTTCGGGGACGCACTTTGTATGGAAAAACACAGGGTTTCGTGCATCTGCTATCTCTCAAAAACGCATTTCGTGCGAGACTTCCTTCAAAACTCCATCGGCAACTCATCCACCAGCACCATTTGCAATCCCATTTACATTGCGGGAACGATCCTACAGTTGCAAATCACAATGGAATTCTGTCGACCGCGCATGCACGAAAAACACTTGAAACCCCATTTACAATGCGGAACCGATCCGACCATGGTCCGAGAATGATCCGACCACACACGAGACCGTCTCGCACCCATCGCACCGCAGAGGTAGATCATCGACGTTCGGGGACGCACTTTGTCTGGAAAAACACAGGGTTTCGTGCATCTGCTATCTCTCAAAAACGCATTTCGTGCGAGACTTCCTTCAAAACTCCATCGGCAACTCATCTACCAGCACCACTTGCAATCCCATTTACATTGCGGGAACAATTTCTTTGACTAACTCGTTCCCTAACGAACTCTTTCTTTGCTAACTCTTTCTTTGCTCTTTCTTTGACTAACTCTTTCTTTGCTAACTCTTTCTTTGACTACCTCATATATCCTGACTAACAATTTCTTTGATAACTAACTCTTTCGTGCTTTGAACTGACTTCTGTTTTTTGACTACTTTCTTTGCTAACTCTTTCCTGACTTTCTTTGACTAACTCTTTCTTTCTTTGCTAACGCTCTTTCTTTAACTCGTTCCCTCACTAACTCTTTTTTGACTAACTCTGCCCTCATGACTAACTCTTCCCCTGACTAACTCTTTCTTTGCTAACTCTTTCTTTGACTCTTTCCCTCACTAACTCTTTCTTTGACTAACTCTTTCCCTCACTAACTCTTTCTTTGACTAACTCTTTCCCTGACTAACTGTTTCTTTGCTAACTCTTTCTTTGACTAACTAACTCTTTCTTTGACTAACTCTTTCCCTGACTAACTGTTTCTTTGCTAACTCTTTCTTTGCTACCTCTTTCTGTGACTCTTTCCCTCACTAACTCTTTCTTTGACTAACTCTTTCCCTGACAAACTGTTTCTTTGCTAACTCTTTCCCTGACTAACTGTTTCTTTGACTAACTCTTTCTTTGACTAACTCTTTCCCTGACGAACTCTTTCTTTGCTAACTCTTTCTTTGACTAACTCTTTCCCTGACATTCTAAAAGTCCGTAACACGGAAGTTTCTCCCCCCCTAAACCTCCTTTGATAATTACATATACATATTGTATTCATAAGGTCAAGAAAACTGTTTATATCTACAATAAATACATGTGAAAATCATGACGGACATCAGGTTCCTCCAGCGGTAATAATCCCCAAGAATTGGGAGATCTTTTCGTTGCGGGGAAATCACCATTTGTTCATGGGTCATCACACAACATTTATATGTGATTTGTCCATAGCGATGTTAAATAAGCAAAGGGCGGTCCCTGTAACAATAATAAACAGCTATAGCCCAGAGCTGAAACTGCGCCCCCAAGTTGATGAACAAAAGCCTTAAAATTAGGCACCACTGGTCACTGCTCGGGGGTTCCTACCCAGAAATTCTCTGACATCACCAATCCCATCTGTGCTGGATTTGCTGAAGATGGTACTGTTCATATTGAACATCTCCAAAAAAAACATGGTTTAGTAGCATGAGACCAGCTATTATGGGAGTGTCATAGGGTCCCGAAATGGTGAAATGACAACCTTCATCAAATCTAAAGGTGGGACCCCCAGTTTTTTACGCTGGTTCATGAGCCCGATTCACTACTTCCATATATCATAAGCATAAACATCCAATTTCAGCCCGGTTACAGTAACTATAAATATAAATCACCTAGAGATATCTATATAAAAGTTCCCATTTTGTTCTTGTTTATGCTCACTTGTTTATACCACCCACTTTTAATGGTGAAATGCCCAATGTGAAAGGAGGCACACCACCTTGTAAACTTAAAGCACTAGATGCCCCGGCCTTTGGCTCTTCTTTAAGCCTGTTTCTTGTAAGCACCTGGCAACCACCAGGCATGACGCGGCCGTTTGGTGAAATCCTGGATCAGGTGGCAAAATCACATTTAATGTGTTTAATGGTTACCTAATAGTTACCCTGGGTCCGAGACTCATTTAAGCCGACTTTTTTACTCATTATAAGCCGACATTTTGTATGTTGACTTCAGAGTTAACTCCATGGGGTACAGACCTTTAGGTTAACACTTGGGGACACTTGGGGTGGGAGTAGGGGACACTTGGGGACACTTGGGGTGGGCTTAGGGAACCAACTCCAAGGGATACAGCCCTTTAGGTTAACACTTGGGGACACTTGGGGACACTTGGGGTGGGTTTAGGGGACACTTGGGGACACTTGGGGACACTTGGGCTGGGCTTAGGGAACCAACTCCAAGGGATACAACCCTTTAGGTTAACACTTGGGGACACTTGGGGTGGGTTTAGGGGACACTTGGGGACACTTGGGGACACTTGGGGTGGGTTTAGGGGACACTTGGGGACACTTGGGGTAGGCCTAGGGAACCAACTCCAAGGGATACAGCCCTTTAGCTTAACACTTGCGGACGCTTAGGGGGCACTTGGGGACACTTGGGGTGGGTTTAGGGGACACTTGGGGACACTCGGGGTGGGCTTAGGGGACACTTGTTCAAACTACCAACACGTGCTGTCATTGCTGCGACGGCGTCGTCCATATTCAGGTCATTGCGCACGCTGTTCCTGCCAGCCAGCATACGGGTCTCATACTTACAGCCACGACCTTCCTGATACATGTGTCACCTCGTCTTACAGTAACTTGCCAGATGTTCCTGATGCGTTGTAGCATCTTCTTCGAGTGACTTGCAGCACGTTCCTGCTACATTGTGACATCTTCTGCGCGGCCCTTCCCACATGTTCCATGCATGACGTTGTCACATCTTCTTCAAGTCCCTTGAATGATGTTCTTGCTATGTTGCAACATCTTCGTCAAGTAGCTTGCAATACATTCCTGATACGTTGCAACATCTTTCTACTTGTAAGTAAATTGCACGACCTTCCTGATACATGTGTCACCTCGTCTTACAGTAACTTGCCAGACGGTACTGATACGTTGAAGCAACTTCTTCAAGTGAGTTCAAACATGTTCCTGATACATTGCGACATATTCCTGATACGTTGAAACATCTTCTGAAAAGTGACATGCAATTCATATGATCGAATCAAAGTGTCCTGCTCATCATCTCTGTCACACCTGTTGCAGTCATATTCAAAGACTTCTATGTCACTTTCTATTGGTGCTGCCATCATATTTCACAGACGTAGGCGTAAGCGAGTAAAAACGTAGGCTTAAGCGAGGTACTGACCGTTACCCTGCCGGTTGCAGATTTTTGTCCACTATGGCTGAGTCTGATGGGGATACTGCTGATACCCAGAAAAGTATCGAACAGTTGCTACTGAAATGTTGACTGAAATTGGAAAATTGATGATCAACCAGCGGACGGTTGATGGGGTACCATGTCTTCAGACAAATCCATGAAATTCCCCCAACAAGTGTGACTCGTTTACTTACAATAGCTTGCAGCAACCCTCTATACACTCAAGAGAGGGCAAACACAAATACCAACAGGGAAGTTCACTGATAGAACATGGGAATCGAACAAACACAAAATTGGAGATGGCGAAACTGAGATTTAGTCACTTAGTCAAATCCGACAAGCACAGGGTGCCAGCTGTTATAATGTATAATCAAAATTGGGAAACCAACATATCTTAACCATTCTTAGGCCAATATTGGTAAATGCAGCTATAGTTAATACAGGTTGATACCATCATTTTTGTTTGTGTGATATTTTTTGATTGTGTATGAGAAAATGGTGATATGACCAGCAATTCCAAAAGGATTTGATGGGAATCTCATGTTATATTATGTTATATTGTATTTGGGTGTGTCTAAATATGCGGGAAAACCAAACAATTCCCCTTGCAAAGAGAAAATATATAATCTGGTTGGTGGTTTTAACCATCTTGAACAATATTAGTCAATGGGAAGGATTATCCCATATATGAAATGGAAAATAAGAGTCATGTTTGAAACCACCAACCAGTAATCATAGACCAACAGAGTTAGGGTCACGATATGTTCAAACAAACCCAAACCCGGATGGCCACTTGTTACAACCCGGCACTGGAATATCTCCGATGGCCATGGTCAGGATCCTCCACAGAAACACCCATCAAACACGGCGCCGTTTTCACGCAACTACCAATGCCAATCGACAAACTCAACGGCAGCCATTTCTGCCTGATTCTAGGACAGCAGCTAACTTGATCAGGTGAAACAATTTCTGGCTATTGTTTTTGCTATCCAAGAATAGGACTTGCAGATACAGAAGTTGAAGAATCTTAGTAAATTATAATAAATCAATGGATTCCCTGAATTCACTCGTCATTCCAGGCTACGGTCACGACGTGAGATCGTTTTGAGGTGACCGATTGAGGTGGTCACCTTTAACGCCAGACGAGTTCCACCCGGTTACCGCTGTCAACCGTGAGACAGATTTCTCTCAGTTGCGGATTTTTCGAAAAGCTGTACCAACCTCTAGCCGAAGAAAAGGACCGTCAACGAGAATTTGGGGATTTGGAGAAGCCAACATCACCTCTACTACGGTGGATGGAAGAAATCCTGCACCAGTTGATAGGTGGTTTATCCGATGATTTATTGGGGTTTGGTTCAACCATCCCAAATTGGTGGTGCAGGATTTCGTAGGATTTCGCAACCATAATAACCATCCACAGATCCACAGTAGGTGTCCCATATTTTAAATAGTGTTTTTTTTTTAATAGCCCCCCTGGAGATGGCACGAATTCTCACTGGGAAGTCATGAGTTTTTTTCGGCGTCCAACCGCCTGGATCTTTGCAGTCGACTTACACATCTGGACCAATGACCTACCAAACACATGGGATATGTGGTTAATATACTCTTAATAATGGTTAATATATTATGGTTATTATATGGTTAATGGTGGTTAATACTCTGTAACTGGTTGGTGGTTGACCTACCCCTCTGAAAAATGATGGAGTGAGTCAGTTGGGAGGATGACATTCCCAATATATGGGAAAAAAAATCCAAACCACCAACCAGGCAAAAAAAGGCAATTCGGAAAGCCAACACTTCGCAGCCAGGTCACTAATTTGAAAAACGTGCATTTTGTGAAAATTGCCGAAAAAAAGGCTGAACAAATCCTATGATGACAATCTAAGAATGCACAGAAAAAAGTGATGATAGGGTGTTCACCTGCCCTTGCAGTAAAAATCGTCCTTTTAGGGTCCTTAATAGTCCTTTAATATGTAACCTGCCGTGCCCTGCGGGTTTTTCAAATATGGCTAGTTCGGAAATCAAAACAACTCAATGGGAATTTCAGGATCCTAAAATGGAGGTACTGTACCATATAAGGCCATATTTTCTGGGGATATTCGCTTACATAGGCCTCTTTTTTTCAACCTTATGTATAGTGGGTACCTCCAATAAATCGGTTCCTGTTGCATGGCCATTGAAGGCTGCCAGGGTGACCTGGGTGGTGTGTTGATGTGCTCAGAGTTGACAACTCTCTTAGTTGATGGCTGCTGTGCTATGTGTTTTTCATCTATATAATCCTAAAACATGTTACTGTAAATGTCTAGATCCCATTTCAGAAATGTTATGTGAGCCAATTACATTCTATATCCGTTACATTTATGTATGCCGCCCATGAAATATCCCAATATGTTGTTGGTCCACCCACAACGACATAGCCAATCTTTCACCAGTTACAAGGGCTGAGGTATCTGAATTATCATACAAGCTGGTACCCCTTAGATAGCTAAGTTGGTTTATAACATCAATAACCATGGTTTATGAGTTTATGGTAGATATGTCTGTAGATAATGGGCTTAACAAAACCAACCTGTAATTGTGGTGCACTACCGTGAAATTCACCTCGGCCACTTTGGAAGAAAACATAGAAACATAGGTGACTTCTCGCGTTGACGTCATGATAATTCAGCCAGATCCACACAAAGTGGTGCCCCATAGTTAGCTAAGTTGGTTTCTAACTCTCACAACTATGGTTTATGGCAGATATAACTATAGTTAATGGGCTTTATAAACCAACTTATAACTGGGGGGCACCATCCTGCAATCCCGTGCCTCAAATTCCGCAGCTTGTTTCACTTGAAGATATCAAGGTCATCGAAGGGATCTTTCCCCCGTGCCGGGGAAGGCCTGCGAGGAAGGTCGTTGGAGAAGTCAACAAGCTTTATATCGCCCAATAAGCCAAGGAAAATTATCTAAATATATGGATAGAAATTGGGATGTCCCTGTATCAAGTGCTAGAAGTTGGTTTAGAAAGCAATCTATAGATAGATCTACCAAAGACCATGTTGTAAGTCCACTTCACAAGACACCATCCCCAACGACCCCCCATTTTCGTGACGAACACGCTGGTTCTCCGGATGGAAAAATTCTCCACTGGGATGACTCGAATTCTTCACTGGGATGATAGGAAGTATTTGGATAGCAGCGATAGCAATTTATAGCATATTTTTAGCAGAAAGCCGATCAAAATCTGGTTGGGCACAAACTTCCCCCACTGCATTTCTCTTGGGCCTACATGGACCGTATGCCGCGGCTTCTATGCACATTCAGAAAACTAGAAGCGTCAGGTGAGTATCTCAGGGCTGCCGTGCACTGACGCACCAAGTTGACCACAGCATCCGACACGGTGTTTCCAGTTGTTGTTTTCCACATAAATTACCATCTGGTAATTTAACGTAGCTATTGAAAATCAACCATTTATAGTGAGTTTTCCCATGAAAAATTGTGATTTTCCATAGTTATGTTAGTTTACCAGAGGGTAATGTTAAACTGTTAGTAAAGCAATAATAAACCACCCATATTTTGATGGTTCATAGCAACCATTTATGGTAAATTTGGGGATGGTCTACTATTGCTTTACTAACATTGTATCCTATCATCCAATCTCCACTACTTCTGGAGCCTCTCCGTTTTATCTTGCAGACTATGCACCCCATATCCCTATGAATCCAAACACTTGCTGAGAATGTAAGGCCAACCCCCTAAATCATACCCCGGTCAGACTTTCTGAGAAGGTGCGGCTAGATCCAAAAGGTATGATTGTTTGTAACAATTTGTAACATAAACTTATCATGAATTACAATCCACTACATCCCAAAAAAATAGTTTGGGGAAATTCCCATGATATTCCCGTATTTGGGGTTAATATCCCCATTATTGCCAGATATATGCACCATAAATCCCAGGGAATCACACTAGATTCCCATTGTATTTCAGTTTATCATCATATCTCATTAGATTCCCCTTAGATTCCCCTTAGATTCCCCTTAGATTCCCATTCTATCATCATGTTTTCCCCGGGAAAATCCCTATTTTCTAGATATATGTTGGAAAACTGATGGAAAACTATGGGCAAACAACCTTGGAACAACTATGGAGAAATATCTATGGAAAACCATGGAAAACTGATGGAATCATGTTCCTATCAGAATGTTTCTCATCAGTTTTTCACCAGTTTTCCAAGGAAAATCCTTCCGCACCTCACAGGCGAGAAGCTGGACGCCTCTGCAGAGTTTGACGAGACAAAAAACGGAGAGATTTCGTCAGCGCTCCATGGTGCTGGAATAAACATATCAACATTTAGACTACCCTCTGGTAGTTTAACATAGCTATTGAAAATTGCCCATTTAGTTCGAAGAAATTTACCGAACGTAAAAATGGTGAACATCTCAATAGCCAAATCTATCTCAGCTTTTGCCAGCACCATGGAGCACCTATGAATGAATTCAGGAGATTTGACCATCACAAAAGCCGTGGATTGGGTGTAACCTAACTGTCTTCTGATCGTATGAGCAGTGTGAAAAAAAATCCTCTGTCATTCCATTGAATCCTGGTTCAGAACGGGATTCCCCGTTCTTGGATTATTGCAATCCCCACTATAAAAAGGGTAGTATAATATAGTATAATCCAGGGGAGACGAGCTGCACTCCTTGTGAAGTTGGAACGATGGCAGCTGAGAAAGGATTGATGGAGTGTGTACCGTGCCGATTGGGCCAGTATGCTAATGCCACTGGTATCCCCTAAAACTATAGTCATGAACCAACAGGGGTTTTGCAGCCACTGCTCATATGGTTTCGTATGGTTAGCACAAAGAACTCACCGCCCGAGAGGTGTTGGATGAAAAAACGTCCTTTTGGTTAGCACAAGATTCACCCTTTTGGGACGAAGTTGTATAGCTAAGCACCTGTATTTATATAAATAGATAGACAGACAGATAGATGAAATGAGATATAATGAGATGAGATGAGATGGGATTAGACTAAATTAGATAGCTAGCTAGCTAGCTAGCTAGATAGATCGATCGATAGATAGAAACATAGATACGGACAATAAATATATACATAAATATATACAACAAAGTATGAATAAAGACATATATATATATATGATATAGACATATAGATATGTCCTCAATATTGTTTGTTTATATCCCTACTACTGTTAGTCATCCCAGTGTTTCTAAAAAAACCACTGGGTTTCTAATCACCATGCCCATCGATGTTGGTCAACATCGCATTTTAGCCTAGCTATCCTTGAGTTTTATTGAGCCATAAACAAATACCCCTATCCCATCTCATTATATGGCAGTGTGTCAAAACCTTGTACCCCTGTAGTTCACATCAAAATAGCTGGTAAATGGATGTTCATCCCCCAAAAATGGTATTAATAGGTATTGATCCATAGCCATATATACTACTTGGTTGATAGGTTTCCATACTATGGTTTATCATAATCCCCAGTAATCCAGGTAGTAATCCCCTATAGCAATCAATTAACCAGGGTATTTTTAATGGCTCATTGTTCTTATTGTTATACCTCTGCTATTTCTGATTGGAGCATTTCCCATTGATCTGTGCCCAGGATAAATGGACACACAACTAAACAACCTACTGACATATCGTTGTAAATTTGTACAATAAAACACACACCATATTCCGCATTTGTTTGGTGGTTACTATATAAACCAATATTTGGAAACCTAGCATCATTTACAGATCAATTACTTACGGTCTGTTGGTTCTGTATCCGTTGTTGGTTTGTAGGCTCCCCATCTTTGCTTGTCAAAACCCACATTGAAAACAATTTGTAAATAGCTTTTCTATGTCATAACGCGTTTCTGGGGAGTTACTATCTGGTTGGTGGTTTCAACCCCTCTGAAAAATATTAGTCAGTTGGAGTTATTATTCCCAATATATGGACAAACAAATGTTCCAAAACATCAAGCAGTTATAATCCTTTCCCCCATCCAAGAAAAAAACACCCCCAGAAACCATGAGCTAAATCCACAGCTTTGAGACCATAGAATCAGGCTGTTAATCTGAATGGGGGATGGGCTATACATATAGTTAATGGATATGTCCCCTATAAATCATAGTCTCAGGTCTATGCCTCCATCCAACCCTAGATATAACCCTATATTTCTATTCCTTGAAACACATCTGGCAATTTAACATAGCTATTGAAAATGTTTTGTTTAATAGGTAAATCATCTAAATGAGCCATGTTTCATAGCTATATATATATATTATAAATTACCAGTGAATACTTAAAACTACAGGTATTATAACTCAGTTCTTGGCATGGCCCTTGCCAGCTTTAAGTCAGTTATAACATGCTATAACCCAATGTATGTTATGGAATGGCAACCCCATTCATAACCATTTACAACTGGTAAAGGGCCACAACTGCCGCATCCTTGGCTGCCACACCGGCGCAGGCGTCGCAGCTGGCTTGGGAGCTGAAGAGAAACCTGGCGAAAAAGGCGAAAAACACCTTGGATTTGGCCAAGAACTTGGGGCCGTTGTTGATTTTTAACATGGGGTAGTATAACCGGACCCATTTTGTGATATGTAGAATAGACATTGTGCCAATATGTATATATATATAATATTATGTTATATGTCTTTCATTAAATCAATCAATACGGTGAAGGCTGGAGGTTCCCCAGAGGTTCATCTGTTGGCTTTAAAGGAAAACATATCAACATCCTTATTTTTTATATTCAAAAACAACATGTTTTACAGTGATTTCTGGACGTTCCAGAAGTGTTCATGAACGTAACATGAACTTCTTCTTTGCGAACATCCTGGATGTTCGCGGTGAACTATGCTAGTCCCGCTCGTGTCCAAACATAATCAGTTCTAACTTGTTGGTAACCGCAAAATGGCAAAGGAGCAACGACTGCTGGCCTGAGTGCCAGAACGTAGCGTCAAGATGGCTTCTTGCTGGCAGGTCGTTTCAAGTATCTCTTTTGAACTTGAGGATCATCATGTTTTTCCGCCCATCTTTTTCCGGACAGTTGCCCTTTGCGCCGTTGGCAAATTGCTTGTGAGATGTGTCAGTGTGATGGCATTTCGACAGCACATTATTCATGCTGCCTTCATCACATCCATGCAGTGATGGTTTCCTCTAACATTACTTGACTGTGTCTGAACATGGAGTATATAATTATATTTATATGTACATTGTCAATGTATAGAAATATATGTGTATTATATTTTCTATGTATAGTATGTTTAGTACTAGTAAATATTATACACTGATTTCCTCTAATTGTACTTGGCTATCCACAAGATATGTCAATTTGAATGAAACATTGGTGATATCACCAGCAGCAACAGGAAAATGCTTGGCATTTAGAATGGATATGTCATAAGCCAACATGCCATGTATGTTTTGTTTGTCATTTATGTCATTGAAAATCGGGTGGACCGTATGCCCGAAATTTCTGACAATTCTCAGGGACAAATGATGAAAAACCACTGGACCTGGATTTTGGGGCACCAACATCCAGGAAAAGCCAAAAATAGGCGTTTTGAATAGCCCATTGGGTGCTGGTTCAAGCACCCGCAGCCTTAAAAACCGAAGGCAGGTTTCACCTGAGGTTTTTGGGTGTGTTTTTTTTCTATAGGTAAGTGGAAGATGAGGGCGGCATGGAGGTATTGATTCATTGGGGAATATAGAGGCACCAAAATTAATATACCAGCTGGTTATTGGATATAGCCATGGAAAATCACCATTTTATAGCTAGGTAAACCATCTATAAATGGGCCATCTATACCATGGCTATGTTAAATAACCAGAGGGTACAAAAAAAAGAAAACATGGAACAACCTCGTTCAGAAAGCCTTCCAATGTCATGGCAATGACCTGACAGGCTTCGGAAAACCCCTCAAACTCTGATAAGGGATGGTCCTGCATCCAAGCCACTGTCAAACATGTCAGGAAAATGTTACCCCACATAAAAAAAAAAACGTTGTATTGGGATGTATTGGGGTTTAGTCATGTAAAAAACCCAGATGTCATCAACCAAAACTTCCCGGTTCATGGCCATTATTGGGAGGTCTCCTAAGTCATGGGGAGTAGCCCAAGTTGCCAAGGCATGGATGACCATGACTTAGCATTGAAAAATATCTGGTTGGTGGTTGACCTAACCCTCTGAAAAATATGAGTTCGTCAGTTGGGATCATGACATTCCCAACTGAATGGAAAGTCATAAAAGCCATGTTGTTGGTGGTGGTGGTTTCAACCCCTCTGAAAAATATAAAAGTCAGTTGGGATTATGACATTCCCAGTATATGGAAAGGCATAAAATTCATGTTCCAAAGCACCATCCAGATATTGAAACCGGTGGAAAATCGGGATCCCCTTGGCCATGACACGGGACCTCCAAAGGCATATGCGGCATCGCCCGGCCAGGGTGCCGCAGGCGCAGCCTACAGTTGTAGAAGCTTGGCACTAAGCCAAGTACATTTAACTATGGCTAGTTAGGGTTTATGGTACTAAATTCGAAGTACTAAACATGTGATAAAGCCCTAACACCAGTTATTTTCATGGTTATGTTTATGGCAATTTTTATGAGGGTAAAACTGACCATGGAACAAAAAATGAGATGACTTAGTGGTATCCACAACTGGTCTTTCGGGCAAAAACTGTAGATACCTAAGTTGGTGAACATAACTAGGTTAACTATGGTTAGTTGGAGTTTATGGTAGTTATAAACATGTGAGAACAATACTTTAATGGATCTTAATGGTTTATAAAGCAACCAAAAAATTGGGGGCTAGATGTATCGCTACATAATGGGGTCTATCAACCGAGTCCGATATGGTAACTGGGGTGCACGCCAGGCTGGCCAGACCTCCTCTATTTTTGGACCACAATGTGGGCCTCCAAGTTATGTTTGTTGGTTGATGTTTACCCATGAAGCATAGTTGTATATGACATGCTTTAACTACAGTACCAGAAACCCTAGTTAACCTTTGTATAAACTAACTTAAGTAAGGAACTGGGGCCCACCTTCTACATGGTCATGGCTGAAAAAAAGGGGTTTGACACCGAACAAAGAGGTTAGTTTGACTAAACATCGGAGGTCTTACAATTTTACCTGCAACATATGTTTATGTATATCTATCCATCTCTCTGTCTCTATATACATACATATATATATATATATACATATATATACATAATATATATATATATATATGGCCGTATTTCTGATGGGGAAAATGGTGATCAATCAGTGGATGGAACAGGGTACCCTAAGCCAAAATGGTTGCAGACTAAAAAATATTCAAGATCTAGATTGGTGTATAGGCCTGTCCTCAACTTTAAAACTAGTGCTTTGGTTCCTGTCATCGCTGTAAGAAAATCATATCGGATATCATTCCACAAATGAACCTCTGTTTGGAGTCTGTCTTGGATATCAGGGAGGCAATTTTATACTGTATTTGGATCTGCTCGTCGCCCGGAAGAGCAAGACCTATTCCTAAGTCTCCCAGGTAGATTCCATGGTGGATTTCTTAGGCAAAAAAGCATATCGTATCGTACCATATAATATCATATCATGTTTGCTTGGCATCCTTGGGGATTGTTAGACAGCGCAACATGTCGAAGGTCTCAGCATCGGCCAGTTCTGGGGACCAGATACCCTCTGGTAAACATACAAAAAGCTATTGAAAATTGCCATTTATAGTGAGTTTTCCCATTAAAAGTGGTGATTTTCCATAGTTATGTAAAGGGTTTACCAGAGGGTAATCTCCTGAACGTTCTGCTTCGACAAATGTCACATGGCCGACAGTTGGCTTCGCCCCACGGCTGCAGCATCCCTGTCTCAGTCGTTCCAAGCATGATGTCAAGAACGGTCAACCGGTGATCATCCTGAAGGTACACAACTGCTTCCACCATGTTTTTTTTGTTTGAATAATTTTGAGTGGCTGCATGTGGCTGTTGAAAAGATTTGAGAGGTGATGAAGCATGACATAGAATAGTGATGAAGCACGGCACCAACCGATGCAAAATCATCAGGTGAATATGTAATATATCACCTGCCCCTGCCTTGTGGTCCTCTGCCTTTATTATCAGCATCTTCAGCATCAACATTAGCATCAACATCAGCAACATAATGATGATAATAATGCTGATAACAATGATAATCACAATGATAATAATAATGAACATAATATATAGTAATAAAAATAATAAACAATAATAATTTAATAACAATATATAATTATAATAATAATAATACATGATACTAATAATAAATAATAATAAATAAATATAATAAATAATAGTAATATGTTTTTTTTTTAAAAAAAAAAATAACAATAATGATAATAACAATAATAATAATAACACTAATAAATAATATTAATAATAATAATAACACTAATAAATAATAATAATAATCATCATCATCTTCTTCTTCATCTTCTTCATCATCATCATCATCTCAAACAAACCCAACCTCATCATTCCCGCATCCGACTGAAGGCCATGAAATTGGCTGTTTCAGCAACAGTTACTCACAATCTCGGCCCCCCGAGCTATGCTTGTTGGTTTAAAAAGAACCCTGAACTGCATTTACAACAGGCTATAACTAGCATAAACTCTAGCAAAACATCCATAACCATCCAAAAACATCTAGAAACTATAGACCCTAGTTATCTAATGTTATCTACTTAATCTAAATATGTATAAACTACCGCCAGCTTTGCTAAACATGAGGCCCAAGCGGCACCCCAGGCTGCGCCTGCGCCGGCGCACCTTGACCTTGCGCGCTGCCTGCCAAAGGACCTGCCACAGGATAAGCCCAGTTAGAGGACTTACTGACCATGGTTTGAAAAAAAAAAAACTTATGGAACAAGCATGATAAGCCATTTATAAATGGAATATGTTCTGTATATTTCCAATTTTTCCAAAATAAAGCCTGTAGATGGATGTACTATATAGAAATTTAGTGAATTTAATTAGTGAATGTTATTTTTCCCACTTACGATTCGTGGATCCTACGATTCGTACTTGGTGCTTCACCCGGATTTCAGTACCACAGGATTTTCGGATTTTGGGGCTCCAAAAAAGAGCCCAAAAAAGATTCCGCCCCAGCTATGGCCCAAAAAACAGTTTTTATAAATGGAAATGGAACGAACTAAGTCCTGTAACTAGTTGGTTATGTATCATGAAATAATCCCAGGGAAATAGCTGTCAAAAAATGGCTTTTTGACTGTACTCTGTAAAGTTCTTCCCCAGTTCTTGTGGATTTCCAAGGATAGGACAGGAACAAGTTTATCATGGACTCGGCAAATTTGAGATTATAGTGGTCAATAATTGTTTTTTAATATAACAAAGTACAAAAAGAACCCAACAAAAAGATAGACCAGAAATGACTATGACTATTTTAGAAGGAATTTACTCTATGCTGAATTGACGTAAGTGTAAAAAAATACAGTGAATTAGTATACCTGAATTGTAACCAAAGGGCGGTAGGCAATGTCCAAATACAATGAGGGTCACAACCGACTTACCCTCTGGTAAACTAACATGGCTATGGAAAATCACCATTTTGTAGTTCGGTAAATCAACGAACTAAGTGGCCATGGCTTCAATAGCGAACCGTCAAATTGCCAGAGGGTAATTGTACTTATATTACTTTACATGTGCCAAGTGGTGTGAAGTCAACCAAGTACCCTCCAGGAATCAAACAGTCACCACGTTCTCCCCTGGAAAAATGTGAAAATCCCTGGGGAACATTAAAAAAATGCAAAGAAAACGACCAGAAATCCTTTGGTCCCAAGCAGTTTTATGAGTTTTATCCCCAGAGTCGTTGGTAAAGTCACGGTTCATGGCTGAACCATGTTAAACCAATAAAATAGATCAAATTAAATTTCAACCACTCCAGTGGAAACATTGCCATGTTCATCATTTTCCACTGATGGAGCCTGCGAAGGGATCGCTGGCTAAAGCGCTAACCTGCCCAGTTTGCGGGTGCAGAACTGGCAGCCAAAACATCACGCTTTATGAGCAACTCAAACCATAGCTAAGACCCTTTACCAGTCATAAATGGTTCTAAATGAGGTTAGAACCGACCATAAATGGGGTGACTTACTGGCTTGTAACTGGTAAAGGGTCATAAGTGTAGCACTTATGGATTTTATGCTTACCCTATCAATCTACTGATGCATACTGAGATTCAAGCAGGGTGATTTTGATGGCATGGTAAACGATACAGGCATGGACGATCTGCACTATGCCACTATGCCCCAGATGGTTTCATATGGCAACCTTGTCCAGGATGTTTTATACTTAAATATGAATGGGTTTGATGGTTTTGGGGCGGATTTTGTTGCTGGCCAAAATAGAGGGAATGTATTCAATGTATTCAAAACGACACCAATAGTGCATGACGTCTGACCTAACATAAGCTGTGGCCCTTGACCAGTCATAAGTCAGCTATAATCCCACTAAAACCATTAAAAGCAATGGTATGGGCTTGAACTGTAGGTGAAGTTCAACAGCTACCATTCAAACAATGTGGGGCCTTTTAGGCCCCAGGTTCTCAGCTTTGTTGCTTTATAACCCAATGGAATCCTATGGATATATCTACCACACAAGACAATAAAACATAGCTATATGTTCTAAATTAACTCAGCCAAGATAAATCACCTACAACAGGGTTGCTCCAATCACCCCAGGTACGTTCCGGGGGTAGATTTTAAAGAGCTAGTAGAACGACCAATTTACCCCGAACCTGGATAATTTCATTCATTTACCTACAATGAGTTGGAGCAGCCCTATCTCTTGTTTTTGTTCGTATTGCTGTTGTTGTATGGAAAACCAACATGGAAAATGGGGAATAACCTTTACTGTATCATGATAGGCAAGGTATGGCAAGGTGTATAGATCTCATGTTTTCGTTTGTTATTCTGCATTTTCCATGGCGGCCCCTTCCATCACCCGAAAAATAGACTCCGGCCTGCGGCGAACTGGAAGGTCCTGGAGCTTCTTTTTTGGGGGGCAACGTCCCAATAAAAAGGCGGGGCCCAAAAGTATGACTAAGTTGGTTTATAACTCCAATAACCATAGGATTTATGGCAACTATACCTATAGTTGACGGGGTTACAAACCTACTTATAATATTATATTATATGGCAAGTTGGTTTATAACTTTGTTCACTAGGGTCTTCTAAAATCTGCATGTTCTATCAGAATGCACTAGTCCAACCCCATGAACAGTATGATAAATTTGCTGTAGACCATAGGTACTGTATCATAGTTGTTGGAGTACAGTACTACCTTCGGCTAGCTGGAAAATATCCAATCTAATTGTAGGTAAAAAAAAAAAAAAATCTTGGAAACTCATCTAGTCATTTTCGGATTTTCTAGCAAGCCATGCCTGATTACCAAAGGGTCAGTTGGCTCATGTTCCCCTTGAATAGTATATATATACAATATATTATATATATATATATATTTGCTATAGCGATTGGATGTTATTGGAGTGGCACCAACTTAGCTAGAGAACCTCACCTTGGTTTACAGGCTTGATATTTTTTGGAACTCGTTGGATGCCTTGATAAGATTTTAAAAAGTTCATTAAAAAAAAAAAAACTTACCCTCTGGTGAACTAACATAGCAATGGAAAATGGCTATTTATAGTGGATTTTCCCATTAAGAATGGTGATTTTCCATTGCTATGTTAGTTCACCAGAGGGTATATAGTACTAATGGGAGCAGCGACATTGTATGGTTGCATGATTCTCTCAGAGTCAACCTATCCCATTCAATTTCGTGGGGGCCACGATATTTTTGGCCCCATCCCGACTGTACTCCGAAACTGATATGTAGATGTGTACAAGGTGGTGCCCCCCCCAGTGATGTTTGTTGGTTTATAAACCCCATTAACTATAGATGTTATATCTACCATAAACCATAGGTTGAAGTTATTGGCACCAACTTAGCTAACTATGGGGCACCACGTTGTATGTATGTATGTAAATAATATCATACATCTTGGAATGCCTGCATTCCCAGTGCGTGGATCAAACATGAAGAATTCACTATTCCCATGCCATAACCAACCACTTCTTGTAGCTACAATACGTTTTCATATGTGTTTAATTATTGCTGCTGCTTCAATATATGATGCAATGTAAGTCCTGACGTGAATGCGTGAATGCATCAAGAATCGCTTGAAGAATCACTTGTCACTTCCAGGCTGCCCAACCGCCTCCAAACAAGTCCATGGCCGGAGCAGGCGACATCGCCTGTCAAGCTATGTCTGAGATCTTCCCTTAGATGAAAGCAACCAAGGCAATGCTAACACTTCTGAAAACGTCAGCGAATGATGACAAATGATGTACCATGTCACTGATGGTAGGCCCGTTCCAGTCAGGATTTCGACAAATGATGTACCGTTTCACTGATGACAGGTCCATTCCAGTCAGTATTTCATGTCCCTACCTTGGTGTTGTAAGTGAACCCAAAGGCTATTGGCATGACTCTCCCCATTGACCATCATTTATGGTGGCCGAGGGGCGAGTGAGGTCCCTGCCTTCCAACCCTTTTTTTAAACATGGAACCCGCAGATGGAATGTCTTTCCAATAGGAAAATCATCTTCATAGCTGTTGGCTTCGGCATGGTTTGCACATGAAAAACACAGACAAAAAAAAAAGAGTCGTACCCGAATATGGGAGAGAGTCAACTCTGGTACCATGTACTTCTCATCCCTAACACCTTGCTCGAATTGTCCAAGTATTTGTTTTCTGGGCGCTTTTTTTGGGGTTTGTTCCATACCATTAACCGGGGTCCCAGAAGGTTAGGTTTGTTGGTTTATCAACTCCAAATCCCCTCGATCCTCGCCTGTGCGACTGGGCCTAGCAAAAGTGTGGCAGCAGGTGCTTTCCCACGATTTTTGATTTCTTTTTGGGTCGCTATATGTTTTAATGGGAATATGTATATATATAATATAATATATATATAATATATAATATATATAATATAATATATATAATATATATAATATATAATATATATAATATAGATAGATAGATAGATAGATAGATAGATAGATAGATAGATAGATAGATAGATAGATAGATAGATAGATAGATAGATAGATAGATAGATAGATAGATAGATAGATAGATAGATAGATAGATAGATATATAGATAGATAGATAGATAGATAGATAGATAAATAGATAGATAGATAGATAGATAGATAGAGAGAGAGAGAATACTCAACATGGCAATTTCATATGAAATTGGAGATCAAAGGGACCATGTTTTCACCAACTTCATCTGTTGTCATTTTAACACTGAGGAGTTGATCATGTTGATCCACCCGTGTGGTCTTTGGGCCAGTTGGATACTGTTGGTGACTCATGTTCCATCATTTGATGGCCAAAACATGGCAGAACAGCGACCAATCTTTACGCACCAAGTTTGCGCCCCCCCCTGTCATACAGCTGTAGATTAATCCACCGTGAAGTGTCATTGGCATTGGAGTTATGCTTACCAAGACAGTGCCAATCTAACCCAGATGCTCTATGTATGGTATATTTACCTACATTTGGGTGATTATTAGGGCAAATGTTGGTAAATATTCCATACATGGAGCATATGGGTAAGATACCCTGCCAAAAAAAAACAACTCTTAGCTGGTCAAATAGTAGATAATCCCATTGATACCAAAAGACTAAAGGATTAAACTACCCATCTAAGATTGACCTCGAAGACAAACTTATGGAAAAAAAGTCAGATGATCATCTCACTTCTATAAACATCACAGTTGCTGGCACCTCCAAAGATATCCACCCCTGGAGTTGCGGCCTGACCAAAGGGCCACATCTTCACATTTGGACCACCAGAACATGATGAACCATAAGAATCGATCGGATCTTGGCGTTCCACATCTTAATGCCCAGGGGCATTTCTTGAGGGCATCTCTTCATTTTGACACGGATCCAGGTTCTTTTGGATATCCACCAAGCACATATTGCAAGTTATCAGGGGTGAAGCACATCAGGGGTGAAACATCAAGTTCTAGTGAAGTGGTCATGTGTTCGCGAGAAGCTTTTAGACATATGGGGAAACAACATATGAATATGAATCAAGCACACATTGTACAAATTGCATTTTGGTACCAATAAGTTCAGAACAAATCTCCGCTGACGGATTTACCACTGAGGGTCACTGAAAATTCTCCTATAGGCTATAGGGTAACCGGGTAACAGATATGGATGTGGCAAAATCCACCATTTGTAGATATTTTCCTACGGAAATCATGTCTTTCTGTACCTTTATTATTTGTGGTGCCCGCCCCGTTGCTTCCCACAGCTCAGCGGCAGCCTGTGATCTCGATGGACCTGTAGCAGGGAGTTCAAGGGTGAAGTCGGCAGGGATTTCCTGTTGAAAACTTTGGCATATCATCCCATCTAAGTTAACGAATGGGTTTATAGTTTATGGATGTTTACGAATCTTCAGGGATGAGATCCCAATCAGTAAGTAGATAGCTTGGATTTGCTGAAAACTCTCCAAACAAACAAATCATGTTCCCATATGTTCCCTGTAGATTCCCCTTAAATGGTGGATTTCCGATTAGGAAAATCTACAGAAACACCATAAGCGAACCTAGGTAATTGAGTAATCGCATCCGCACCCAGAAACTATGGTGGAGTCGGGGATTCGATCACATCTGACGAACGGGAGCATACAATAGGGTGTCTAATACGAACGGGAGATTTGATATATTTTTGTTAAAAAAAAACAAACATAAAACAACCAAACAGACATACGTGCACCACCTTTGACTTTGAATTCAGTTTCCGAACATATTTAACATCGACATTTATTCCAATGGTTGGTTTGGACACAAAAATGGAGATTCAGCAAACCAAATGAAACTTTGAGATATTCTTGTTCCATCTTGTTCCTCCAATTGGTGTGGATTTGAGCAACACAAATGTTATACACATTGACTTGAAACAACTACTCCACCATACATGTTTGAGGGGTTCGATCACTATCACCCGATGATTTTCAAGGTGCTGCACCACAGTTCATACGGGTTCCGTGCCGATTCCTTGGTAATTCCGGGAAAAAATCCTTCGACCAACTTCCACATTGAGTGCGTTTGAACCAAACGTTCCTGATCGTTCCAGACACACACATATATATATATAGATATATACAGTATATATATTTATAGATATAGATACAAAGTGGGGCGCCTTCCCAACATGGATTGACTCACTGAAACTGTCCAACTGTTCTGACGGTTTTTGTACCAAGTTTTCAGCCCAAAAGAGGGATCAAACAAGATGTCTCCAGATTCCAGTAATCCTATCCCCAGATCATTACGTATCAAATATATATATATATAATTCATATACATCATATATGTATATATATATATATTATATACACTGTATATATATATATACACATACTGTGTATATATATATATATACACTATATATATATATATATGATGTTCAATGTACCTAGACTCTCCAAGTAACCAGCAGTAACCCGCAGCTGTGACCCGGTACCTCCAAAGATCTCCGGAGCCGCAGCCTCGGGAATAAGTTGGACATTGCCGCGACAGTTGGGTAGGTATCCCATGGTATCTCTGGTAAAAAAAGTCGGGTTAATCATGGGTTAATCCACTTACAACTGGGAAAATATATGAAAATATATGGGAAAAGAACCTAGTGAATGTTCTATCTCATCTGAAGTAGTCACAGTTGCTTGCAGGAAGTCTGCCGATCTATAGGACACCTCTCCCTGGCTCTTTCAGCTGATCCAAAGGGTTGATAAACGGACCGCGAAAAAAAGAAGAAAATCATTCAATAGTTTAGTCACTACCCAATTAAACATTATTAAATTTGAATGATTAATAGTTTAGTCACTACCTAAACTAGTCTAATAATCATTCAATAGTTGTCAATTTGCCATGCCTTAATCTTTGGTGGGTGACTCTTATACTTGGAGGATCATGCCACTAACCAGGGTGACAAACCAGTCGTACTCCCCCCGTTCAACGAACAAACACCCCCGTTCAACGAAACCACGGTTGAGTAGGGAACTTCCACATACTTGGAACCATTTATGATGGGGTGTTTAATATTAGGATGATGGGATTACTCCCCCAATCATCATCATTTTTGATCAAACCTTCGGCCGAAAGCTTCTAGCTTTCGCTGCCACTTGAGGGGATATAAAATGCAGTGGACCAGTTGGTAGATACTAAACATCAACTTACTGTAAGTAATGGGATCATAATGGGATTATAATAAAGTCATGTAAATTAGAATCCCATACAGTAATCCAACTAGACGACGGTTGGCCCGAGAGCGAAAAAGACGTTTTTCAAGCAGCTCTGAGTATGGTAGTCGTAAAAAATAGTCGGTGAATGGTTGGTGAATTTTATATGAGCTATGGAGGGGTAAGTTGTGAAAAGTAAAATTGATTAAGAAGAGGATACATGTGACAACCCATGCATATGCACTGTGCTGCTTGGTAAAGGGCATCATATGACACGTGTCTTGCAACCACAGAGAGACATAGATAGAGAGAAAGAGGGGAGAGAGAGAGAGAGAGAGGGAGAGAGAGAGAGAGAGAGAGAAAGAGGGAGAGAGAGAGAGAGCAGGGTCTTCTGTTGTTAGTATTGAGACACTATATTGCAAGACAATATAGTAAAGATGTATTTTAGGCAGGCGAGACAAGTAGTATCAAGACAATATATTACAAGTACAAAACACTAGTTTGCATCCTATCCTTCGTATTGTTTTTCACACACAGAACCTCTTACACACAGACGCTTTTGCACAGAAGCTGTTACACACAGATGCATTTACACACATACGCTTTTACGCACAGAAGCGTTTACACACAGACGCTTTTACACACAGAAGCTTTTACACACAGAAGGTTTTACACGCAGACACTAGACACTTTTACACACATAGGCTTTTACACACAGACGCCTTTACGCACAGACACTAGACACTTTTACGCACATAGGCTTTTACACACAGACGCTTTTACACGCAGATGTTTTTAGACACACACACACACACTTTCACACACAAACGCTTTTACACACAGACGCTTTTACACACAGAAGCTTTTACACACAGACGGTTTTTACCCACAGACGCTTTTACACACAGACCCTTTTACACACAGACACTTCTACCCACAGAAGCTTTTACACACAGACGCTTTTCTTTTACACACACACACACTTTCACACACAGAAGCTGTTACACACAGAAGCTTTTACACACAAACACTTTCACACACAGAGGCTTTTAACACAGAGACTTTTACACACAGACGCTTTTACACACAGAAGCTTTTACACACAGACTCCTTTACACACAGACGCTTTTACACACAAACACTTTCACAGACGCGTTTACACACAGAGACTTTTACACACAGACGCTTTTACACACAGACACTTTTACACGCAGACGCTTTTACACATAGGCGCTTTTACACGCAGATGCTTTTACACACAAACACTTTCACAGACGCGTTTACACACAGAGACTTTTACACACAGAGACTTTTACACACAGAGACTTTTACACACAGACGCTTTTACACACAGACGCTTTTACACGCAGATGCTTTTACACACACACACACTTTCATACACAGAGGCTTTTACACACAGAAGCTTTTGAAGAGTGTCTCTATATGACATTTTATGGTCCTGAGCTCAAACTGTTCTGTTTTTGACATCAAGCACATGATGGCATCGAGCTCTGTTGCAAACGTTTGCAGACATTTCACTAGTGAAGTATTGTCACATGTGTCATTTACAGCATCATGGTACCGATCTTTTTTGGGCCATTTATGTGGGATTTTCCATAATAAAATGAAATAATATGTGTCATACACAGCATCATGGTACCGAGCTTTTTTGGGCCATTTCTGCGGGATTTTCCATACTAAAATGAAATGACATGTGTCATACACGGCATCATGGTACCGAGCTTTTTTGATAGTTTCTGTGGGATATTCCCAGAATAAAATGAGATAACGCGTGTCATTTACTGCATTATGGTATTGGACCTTTCTTTGTGCAAAAGTTTGCAGACATTTCACTAGTGAAGTATTGTCACATGTGTCATTTACAGCATCATGGTGCCGATCTTTTTTGGCCATTTATGTGGGATTTTCCATAATAAAATGAAATAACATGTGTCATACACAGCATCATGGTACCGAGCTTTTTTGGGCCATTTATGTGGGATTTTCCATAATAAAATGAAATAACCTGTGTCATACACAGAGGCTTTTACACACAGAGGCTTTTACACACAGACACTTTTACACACACACACACTTACGCACAAAAACGCTTTTACACACAGACGCTTTTACACACAGAGGCTTTTAGACACAGACGCTTTTACACACAGACGCTTTTACACACAGACACTTTTACACACAGACACTTTTACACACAGACACTTTTACCCACAGACGCTTTTACACACACCCTTTTACACACAAACACTTTCACACACAGAAGCGTTTACACACAGACGCTTTTACGCACAAAAACTTTCACACACAGAGGCTTTTACACACAGAAGCTTTTACAGACAGACACTTTTACACACAGACGCTTTTACACACAGACGCTTTTACACACAGACGCTTTTACACACAGACACTTTTACACACAGACTCCTTTACACATAGAGGCTTTTACACACAGAAGCTTTTACACACAGAGGCTTTTACACACAGACGCTTTTACACACAGACGCTTTTACACACAGACACTTTTACACACAGACGCTTTTACACACAGAAACTTTTACACACAGACACTTTTACACACAGAGACTTTTACACACAGACCCTTTTACACACAGACGCTTTTACACACAGACGCTTTTACACACAGAAGCTTTTACACACAGACACTTTTACACACAGACGCTTTTTTGCACACAGACGCTTTTACACACACACACACACTTACACACACACACACACTTTCACACACAGAGGCTATTACACAGAGGCTTTTACACACAGACGCTTTTACACACAGACGCTTTTGCACACAGACACTTTTACACAGATACTTTTACACACAAACACTTTTACACAAACGCTTTTACACACAGACGCTTTTACACACAGACACTTTTACACACAGACTCCTTTACACACAGACGCTTTTACACAAAGAAGCTGTTACACACAGAAGCTTTTACACACAGACGCTCTTACACAGAAGCTTTTTACACACATACTCCTTTACAGACAGACGCTTTTACACACAGAAGCTTTTACACACAGACACTTTTACACACAGACGCTCTTACACACAGAAGCTTTTACACAGAGACTTTTACACACAGACACTTTTACCCACAGAAGCTTTTACACACACACGCACACACACACACGCTTTTCTTTTACGCACACACACACAGAGGCTTTTACACACGGACGCTTGCACAGAGACTTTTACACACAGACGCTTTTACACACAAACACTTTCACACACAGAGGCTTTTACACACAGAAGCCTTTACACAGAGACTCCTTTACACACAGACGCTTTTACACACAGAAGCTTGTACACTCAGAAGATTTTACACCCAGACGCTATTACACACAGACACTCTTACACGCAGACGTTTTTACACACAAACGCTTTTACACACAGACACTTTTACACACAGACACTTTTACACACAGAGGCTTTTACACACGGAAACTTTTACACACAGACACTTTTACACACAGAAACACACAAAGACACACACGACACTTTTACGCTTTTACACAGTTGCTTTTACACACAGACGCTTTTACACACAGACAGACGATTTTACACACAGACGCTTTTACACACAGACACTTTTACACACAAAAGCTTTTACACACAAACGCTTTTACACACGGCACTTTTACACAGACTCTTTTACTCACAGACGCTTTTACACACACCCTTTTACACACAAACACTTTCACACACAGAAGCGTTTACACACAGACTCCTTTACACACAGACGCTTTTACACACAGAAGCTTTTACACACAGAAGATTTTACACAAAAACAAAACTTTCACATTCAGACGCTTTTACACAGAGGCTTTTTACACAGAGGCTTTTACACACAGACGCTTTTACACACATACGCTTTTACACACAGACGGTTTTACACACAGACCCTTACACAGACACTTTGAAACACAGACGCTTTTACACACAGACGCTTTTACACAGACAGAGGCTTTTACACACAGAACTTTTACACAGACGAAAGCGTTGCGATTGACACTTTAAAACACAGTTTTTGACAGAGGCTTTTACACACAGAGGCTTTTACACACAGACACTTTTACACAGACGAAAGCGTTGCGATTGACACTTTAAAATTGCATTTTTTGCTCAGTTTTTGACGTCCAACGTCCATTTCGTGCGAAAGGGTTACGATTGACCAAGTAAAATCGCAATTTTTCCTCAGTTTTTGACGTCCAACGTCCATTTCGTGCGTAAAGGTTGCGATTGACAACTCAAAGTCGCAATTTTTCCTCAGTTTTTGACGTCCAACGTCCATTTCGTGCGTAAGGGTTGCGCGGGACACTTCAAAGTCGCAATTTTCCTCAGTTTTTGACGTCCAACGTCCATTTCGTGCGAAAGGGTTGCGCGCGACGCTTCAAAGTCGCAATTTTTCCTCAGTTTTTAACGTCCAACGTCCATTTCGTGCGAAAGGGTTGCGATGGACAAAGTAAAATCGCAATTTTACCTCAGTTTTTGTCGTCCAACGTCCATTTCGTGCGAAAGGGTTGCGTTTCGTGGCGCTCCGGCGGCACCGCCCCCGCCTAAAGAGAGAAATAGAAGAAGAGCGAGAGGAGATCTGCAGATGTGAAGGTGTGAAGATCTAGATCTGCAGGTGTGAGGGTGTGAAGATCTAGATCTGCAGGTGTGAGGGTGTGATGATGTAGATCTGCAGATGTGAGGGTGTGAAGATCTAGATTTGCAGGTGTGCGGATGTGAAGATCTAGATCTGCAGGTGTGAGGGTGTGAAGATCTAGATCTGCAGGTGTGAGGGTGTGAAGATCTAGATCTGCAGGTGTGAGGGTGTGAAGATCTAGATCTGCAGGTGTGAAGGTGTGAACATCTAGATCTGCAGATGTGAGGGTGTGAAGATCTAGATCTGCAGGTGTGCAGGTGTGAAGATCTAGATCTGCAGATGTGAGGGTGTGAAGATCTAGATCTGCAGGTGTGAAGGTGTGAAGATGTAGATCTGCAGATGTGAGGGTGTGAAGATCTAGATCTGCAGATGTCAGGGTGTGAAGATCTAAATCAGCAGATGTGAAGGTGTGAAGATGTAGATCAGCAGATGTGAAGGTGTGAAGATGTAGTATAACGGCTGCTTTTTTACGAAGAACCCTTCGCAGCCGCTCTCGGGAAAAACGGTGTTTCATCGTCCTTTTTGCTTTTGACACGAAAAAACGTAGGCCCGCCGGACCGCCAAAAAATGACTACTGGAACGGGGGCCCTGGTCCAGGATGGGCCAAGATTTCTTCCAGCTCGCTATGGAAACGATTACCCTCTGGTAAACTAACATAGTAGAAAATGGCCATTTATAGTGGATTTACCCATGGAAAATGGTGATTTTCCATAGTTATGTTAGTTTACCAGAGGGTACTTTGCTGATGATTTCCATAGCGAGCTGACAAATGACCAAGAGGTATATAACTTTCCTCTAGGGTGGCGTGTTGATGTCCTGCCAAGTTGGATGACAGCTTGAAAAAAAGGCGTATGTGGTAAAACAGCTTGGTCTGGGTCCCGGGGTGAGCTTCTCCAGTTATAAGTTGGTTCATGCTGACCTATCCAACTGCAAAGTTATCCACCATAGATCACAGTTCTATTGATTTTCTATTACTCAGAGAACCACTTCCAGTACTAGACCAAGTTATACTTAGATATCTGCCACCTAGAAATTATGTTGAGCTATATATAAACTATTACAGTAAGCTAAATTTTGGCTATATATTAGCTATATAGTTTGCAATACTTAATTCCCAGCTATATTGGTTTATAATAGTTTATATACGTCTATTGGCATATATATATATATACATAATATAACAAGGTGATGCCCCCCAATTATACGTTGGTTGGTACTCGACAATCCCATCAACTATAAATGGAATACTATACAAATATATGTCATGATATATCTAGATAAACCCCAATATAACATCTATTACATCTACTAAAAAAAAGTTCGATACATCTACCATAAACCAAACGTGAACTTGACTAACTATGGGGCCCCACATACCATAAACCATGGCTCACCAAGTCGCCTGTGGAGATCTCGAGGGACCTGTCGGACCTGTCGGACCTGTCGGCGATGGAGAACTATGGTAGATACATCGAACTCGTTTATTAATGGATGTTTATGGTAGATGTTAATGTAGATATATCGAACTAGTTAATATAGGATAGTTAATATAGGATTACATATAAAATCATATAAATCAACTTATAACTGGTGTCAATCATCAAGTAACTGCGTGTAGATATATATGTAGATATATCTATTTTCTACCCACTGGCCATGGATGATGTTTCGGATCCATCCCCATTTCACCAGCGTCATGCCCGCACCTCCAGTGTCGCCTGGTGCAGCCTGTGCGTGTGGGGGTCAGGTGGGTAACTGCAATTGGAAGTGGCAAACCTGGATTACCTAGGCCATCAATTGATGAAAGATTTACAGCAACATTTTGGTACGTTGGCTCATGATGGCTCATGTGAATGTGAAATTGAGCATAAAGGTTCCCAACTGAGGCTAGTTACTAGTTTTTTCGGGGGAGTCGGACCTTAGAAAGTCAGGGTCAATAGGGTACTTCTACCATCAAATATGTCTGTATGGTGATGAATCAACAAGCCATAAACAAGCAAAGAAACGGAACTACATCCGAGGTATTGCCGAGTTGATTGGTTGGCTCCAGCAATTCTGGCCTGGACTCAGTCCCCAGTCGAGTCGATCTGTGATCCTACCGAATCCTCAGACCTACACACTTTGTCGGGATAAAATGCCAAGTTATGCCAAGTGTGAGTTTGGTGCCACCAAACTGATCCATTTACCACTTTGCCAGGTTGGAACCACCACATGCAGCTGCAGAACCACATTGGGCGTTCTCGACGCGGCCTCTTTGGCTTTTACGTGTCTTGCCTCTGGACAACGATTCCAGAGGGCCCTCTTTTGAGCCTAGCAATCGAAGCTACGCATGACAAAACAGATAGCACTCCTGCTTTGCATTTCGTGTTTGCACTTAGAGCGGCATAACACAACAAGATATCTTTCCATATCTTCGCATTGGTAGCGGAGCCGGCAAAGATCCGGCTCCAGCCCGCGCTGCCATGTCGACTTCTCCGGCGAGAAGAGCTGCTGGAGGCGGTGCTGGATCATCTCCTACCTCCCCAACCGAAACTTCTCCATATGTCAAGGACTCCTTCGTGCCGAGGTTTGACAATACCATCAGCGGCTACAAGGAGTGGCGGAAAAGGGTTCAACTGTATGCCCGTAGGCTTGAGCTGCAAGGTCGTTCAAAAGAAGTTGCCATGAATGTTTTGGCAGTACTTGAAGGTTCCAGTTGGACGCAGTGTGAAGACATAGACCTCAAGGAACTGGAAGCCGAAAACGGCCTAGATGTGTTGCTGCGACGGTTGGATTCGAAATGGAAATATGATGAAAGGGTTGAGCTGGGTTCCATATTTGACACCTTCTTCTTCAAGGTTCAGCGAAAGCCCAACCAATCTCTTTTGGACTATGTGACTGATTCTCACCAAGCCCTATGTGATGTTCAGAGACTGAAGGTAGATCTTCCTGAGGAAATCACTGGATGGCTCATGTTGCGCAGAGCTGCCTTGACCAAGGACCAACAACACCTTGTGCAGTCCCAGGTTGGCAAAACGTTGACATTGGGAAACGTGGAGCAAAGCCTTTTTCTGGTTTTTGGTCAAGACTTCAAGCAATCCAATCATCAAAGTCACCGTGGAAAATCATTCCCCAAAGGAAAGGGTCGTTCCAATGTGCACCATGCAGAAGATGATGAACATGAGTTTCAAGATGATTGGAATGAAAACTACATGGATACCTACTACGAAAATGATGATGATCAATACTATGAATGCGATGAAGAATGGGATGAAACATACTTTGGTTCACAAGTTGACTGGTCTCCCACTGCCTCTGAGTGGAATCCGAGCGAAGCTGCCGTCGAAGACGAGTCGCTCTTCGATGTGGCGGAGTTCGATTCCGTCTACTCTGCATATGCCGATGCCAAGAGCCGACTTGCACAGTTGCGCCAAAGCCGTGGCTTCTACCCGGTTGTGGCACTGGTGGACGGCAAGGGTTCCAGCATGTCTCAAGGCGGGGGTAGTTCAAAGTCAAAAGGTCAAAGTAAGAAAGGATCCAAACAGTCACCATATCCACCAAAGGGAAAAGGTATCAAACCAAGAGGAAAAGCCATAGCGGGGGATCTAGTTTGTTTGAGATGTGGCAAGACTGGCCACAAAGCTGCAAACTGCAAGAGCTCTTCTGCTGCTGCCTCTGGTGCCTCTTCTCCTGCAAAGAAGCGCCCCATTGACCTTGACCCGATGGTGAACATGGTCTTCCAAGCTTCTGGCGATGAGTTCCATGAGATTGAGGAGACCTACATGCAAGGCGAATCTGTGGTGCGTGCTGGTGGATGGGTGACAAAGGAGCCCGACATGTGCATTCAAGACCAAGGAGCCTCTTCATTCCTTGCTGGCAGTGAGTACATCTTGCGATATCTGAAATGGTTGGAAGTTCAGGGATACCCCATGAACACCATCTCCTTCAAGAAGTGCAACAAAACTTTTCGTTTTGGCGGCGATGCTGATGGACATGCCCGCTGGATGGTTGAGTTGCCCGTGCACTTCGCCAACATTTCAGGTCGAATGCAGTGCTTCATCGTGTTCGGAGCCACCCCAATCTTGCTTGGACGCCCAGTTCTTGAACAACTTGGTGCTGTAGTGGATTTTGGAAGTGGCAAGATGCGCATCCTTGGTGGCCGATGGACCGAGATCGAACGTGGCAAGCAAGATGCGATGCTTCTGAGACTTGCTGCAACCTTCAACTCTATTGAGGACTTTGAGAACCCGCAGTTCGACCTCAGAGCCAAGGATGATGATCACGATGATGCACGCTCTCTGCAAGATTTTCTTCAAGATCTACGTGCTGCCGAGCGCTATGAGGAAATGATCTCCGAGGTCCAATTCACTGACGACGCCTCTGAGATTGAGTTCGTTGATGTTGAGACCTATGTGAATGTGGATGAGCAGGTTCCTGAGGAGCACTTTCATGCCCATGAGCTGACCGAACGCACTCAATGCTCAATGTCGAAGACCTGGTCATGGATTCAGGGTCAACTGGTTGAAACGTCCAAGAAAGCAGCCCAACTTGCCTATGAAGCTCGATGCCAACCTCACCCACGAAAGAAGCTCATTTGGGAAGTCTACAGTGGCACTGGACTTTTAGGCGAACAAGCTGAACGCCTTGGTGCCGATGTGATGCGTTTTGGACTCAACAATGGATGGGACTTCTCCAAATTAGCACATCGAAAACGTTTGATGGAACTGGCCTATGAGCTTGAGCCGGATGAGATCTACATGTCTCCCAAGTGCACACTTTGGTCTCCCATGCAGGCCATCAACATGCGTTGTGAAGCTGATTGGGATGAACTTTGGGAGCGTCGTGACTTCGACCATGAGATCCATCTGAAGTTTTGCAAGAAGCTGTACTGGTTTCAGGTGAAACGTGGAGCTCATGCACACATTGAACATCCACACCGCAGTGCTGCCTGGGAAACACCAGCCTTTGCCAAACTTCCAGGTGAACGCACAACTTTTGATCAATGTGAAATTAACATCCACACCGCAGTGCTGCCTGGGAAACACCAGCCTTTGCCAAACTTCCAGGTGAACGCACAACCTTTGATCAATGTGAATATGGTTCCACTACCACAGTTGATGATGATGAAGTACCAATCATGAAAACCACCTCCATTCAGACCACAAAACGTGCGATGTGTCGCATCATGTCCAAACGATGCTCAGGCAACCATCAACATGCCCGACTTGAAGGTGGAAGCCGTTGCAAGAAGGCTGAGAATTACCAATGCGAGCTTGCCTGGAATTTAGCTCATGCCCTTCTTGAAGATGAGGGTTTGTCGGAACAGGCCTATGCTGTTCAACAAGACGCCGAAGCTCAAGAGCTGACTGGAGTTCTTCGAAAACTTGGCACAAAGCATGGCTCTGAAGCGGTGCGCATTGCCTACCGCCTCCATCGAAACCTTGGGCATCCGAGAAAGGACACTTTGGTCCGCATGCTGCAGGCCAAGAATGCCGACCCAAAGGTCATCGCTGCAGCCGAAGCCCTTGAGTGCCCCTACTGCAACAAGTTTTCTTCCAGGAAACAATCAGCTCCAGCTCATGCCGAGCGTCCCATGGACTTCAATGAGCAGCTTCAGGCCGACACCCTGTGGTTTGATTTGAGCTCAGTTGAGCTTGATGCCCCTTCTGACAAAGCTTCCAAGCGGAAGATTGGCATGTTGGTCATGGTCGATTCTGCAACTCGCTTCATGGCTGTGCGAACCATTCCTGATGAATCAAGCAACTCCCTCATGAAAGCAGTTGAACGTGAATGGATTCGCTACTTTGGCCCTCCGAAGCAGCTGAGCGTTGATGAATGGTCTGGATGGGGCAGTGACGCTATGCAATGGTCTGGCGACCACGACATAGAGATGAAGATTTCCCCTGGGCAAAGTCATTCACGAACTTCAATTGTGGAGCGAAGACACCAACTCCTTCGCAAAGCACTCTCCATCTTCATGACAGAAAATGGACTACGTGGCCTTGATGGACTTCACACGGCCTTGAACTGGACAGTGCCCACATTGAATCAATGCACTTTTGTGAATGGATTTACTCCTATGCAACTTGCCCTGGGAAAACAACCAAATATGCCTGGACTCATCTCTGACGAGCGCACTGGTCCAATTCAACTTCAACAAACTGAACAAGATCGACTACGACGACGACTTGAACTCAAAGCAAGTGCCCAAAATGCATGTGCTGTTGCGGAGATTGACGTCAAACTACGACGTGCTCTACTCCGACGCTTTTCAGGTGCTGATGAAGATCTACAGCCAGGTGAACGATGCCTTTACTGGCGAGAAGTTGGCAATCGATTCCACACGGTTCAGTGGAAAGGCCCTGCCACGGTCGTTGCTGTCCAACGAGACCCAGACACTGGCACCATTGACACCTATTGGATTGCCCACGGCACTGTGCTCATCCGTGCTGGACGTCAACATGTCCGACGACTTGTTGGCCAAGAAGGTCTTGTCAATGGAGCTCAACGTGCTGAACAAGCCATTGCTGGTCTCCGTCAACGTCGGGTTGTCCGAACAGCCGACTTGCGGCGCATCAACAAGCACACCTTGGAGGAGCTTGAGGGTGAAATCTCTGATGGAATTTTTGATGAGCCCTCCCCAAAGAAAGCCAAGACCAACCATCCTCCTGATCAAGGTGAGCAAGATGCCCCAGCAGCACGACCTGAATCAGTGCGATCATTTTCCTATGAGCCAACTGAACCCATCGATGATTTGCCAAAAGATCCTGCTGAAGATCCACCTCTACCTGTGGCTGATCCGTCTTCTGGCTTGGACTTGCCAACGGATCCCGGTTTGGACTTACCGGATGAGTCAAGGCGCTTGGATTTGGATTTGCACGACTCTGAAGAGCCACAATCCTCACAGCAAGCTGAAGCAGCAGCAGCATCCTCCAGCGGAGAGGCAGGTGCTGGACTTCTGCCTGAACCTCTTCCGCAAGATGTTCCAATCCCTGATGGTGATGACAGTGAAGCTGATCAGCCCACCATTGCAGCTGACAACACCACCACCCAATCTTCAATGCCTGAGGCACCTCCACAACTTCCTGGACTTTCCTTTGCTGAACGCCGACGGCAACATGAACGAAGTGAGACTTCTTGGATGCGATCTCCATTGTGGCCACTGGTGCATGATCACCCTGATCCTCAAAGCCCTGGCAATTCAAAGCGTGCCAAGCACCATGAATCGGTCAACATCGCTGTGGAGCTCTTTCCAAATGGCTGTGAAGGCTCAACCAACCTTCCAGCTGGATGGCACTATGATCCGAAAACCCATGAGATCTACCTTGGTTCCACAGCAGACTTTTGGAGCTTTGAAGATGGATTTTTGGTTAGAAACCATGTTTGGTCAAGGGATTGCACTTTTCATACAACAGATTTTCCCTTGCCTGCCGAGAAGCTCCAGACCACAAATGGACTGACAATGAGACGCAACAGCCGCATCATCCTGGTCAACGAGGAGCAGTCTGCCCCTGTGGGTGATGAACCATGGTTTGGAAAGACCTTGTACCCACTGACCAAAGATGCTGCAGCTGAGTTTGGCCAAAACTACGTTGGCGACCTGTCCAAGAAGTTCAACAACAAAACCATCCGAAGCCGTGGCCATATCTGGTCTGCCCAAGCTGCGCCCAAGAAGAAGAACGTCAAGGAGTCAGCTGACCTGAAGGAAAGCCGAATGAGTCTTGAAGACCGCCTGGCGTTCATCGAGGGCAAGAAAGCTGAGTTGGCCTCCATTTTTGAGAATCAAGTTTGGGAGATTGAGCTCCATCCTGAGAAGGTCGATTGGAACCGCGTGATGAAAGCACGGTTTGTGCTGAAGTGGTCTGCCGACAACAGTGGCAACCCACGCGCAAAAGCACGTTTGGTTCTTCAAGGATTTTCTGATCCAGATCTACTACGAGGAGAGCTTGACACATCTTCCCCTACCTTGAGCCGATGCTCACGGCAGATTCTCCTGGCCATTGCAACTTGCAAATCCTGGCTTATTTTCATTTCTGATGTTGCGACAGCCTTTCTTCAAGGCGATCCACAGAAGCGAATTTTGTGGGCCAGAATTCCCAAAGACGCTTGCCAGCTGATTGGTGTGCCAGCCGGTACACTGATGCGACTTCTCAAACCCATTTACGGGCAAGCCGATGCTCCAAGAAGATGGTTTCAAGTTGCCCGCAGAAGATTGATTGCTGCAGGGTACCAACCACATCCACTAGATCAATGCCTTTATTGCCTTTTTCATGGTGATCAATTGGTTTCAATGATCGGCATTCATGTCGATGATCTCATCGGTGCTGGACTTGAATCCGATGAAGTCTACCAGAAGGCAAAACAGGCTCTTCATGAGAGTTTCAACTTCAAACATTGGACTGAAGGAAAAGAAACTGGTCAACTACAGTTTTGCGGTTGTGACCTTGAGGCTGATGGAAAAGGTGGCTGGTGGTTGCGCCAACAGGCGTACGTCCAAAAGATCAAACCTTTGACCTTGAGCGATTCAGATGAGAATCGTGAATTGACTGTCAAAGAAGTGACAATGCTCCGTGGACTTCTAGGAGCGCTTCAATGGCCAGCAACCCAGACTTCACCGCACCTCAGTGCAAGCGTGAGTCTTTTGTGTGGCGAAGTGAGCGCCGCAGCAGTTTCCACAGCTACCCAAGCAAACAAGCTGCTTAGATTTGCCAAAGCCAACAGCGACGTTGGACTCCAATTTTCTGACCTTGGCCAGCTACATGAGCTTTGCATGATAGCCTTGAGTGATGCAGCCTGGGGCGTTCGGAAGAACCATGAGTCCCAAGGCGGCTACTTTGTTTTGCTGATGAATGTGAAAGCCCTGCAAGGTCAATTAGACCAACCCTACGTTGTTTTGGACTGGCGAAGCTACAAACTCCGCAAAATCAGCCGCAGTAGCCTCAACTCTGAAGCACAAGCATGCGCTGGTGCAATGGATGCTCTTGAGTATCTCCTGATCTTCTGGCATGGATGTGTGACTCCTGGCTTTGACTTGCGCCACTTGGACGTCCACGACATCCAAATGCAGTCAGCCTTGGTGGTCGACGCGAAGGCACTCTACGATAGCCGATAGCCTGAAAGCTGAAGTTCCACAGATGCAAGGCGACCGAAGATCCAAGATTGAGGTCATGGTTGTGAAACAGAAAATGGATGAGATGAAAACGAAGCTGAAATGGATTTCATCAGAGACCCAACTGGCAGATGGTGTTACCAAAATTGCAGCACGGCAATTGCTTGCAGACCGCTTACGGTCCCATGTCTTTTCCCTGCACTCCGACCAGAGCTTCCAAGCAGCCAAGAAGAAAACTCTTGCTGAACGCCAAGCTTCAGCCAGACGCAATGCGATTGGTCGTTTGCAGAAAGGCATTGGTTTTGCAGTGCTGACAAATCAACTTGAGCCAGTACGAGGAGATGATTTTGCCGAAGATTCTTTTTCATCCTCCTACAACATCATTTTCATCTTTACCTTCCTCACCATGTTTGCGGCGACAGTTTTTCTGGCATGGCAGTGTGTAGAAAGAATGACAAGGTCCCTGCCGAGACCTATGGCTGTACCTAGGTTTCAAACCTCAAGAATGCTCTGGTCACTGATGAGACCTTTTGCGTTCCTATGGAATCAACAAGCTGCGCTGGAAGATGTATCAACCCAAACCGAAAGTGGACGTGATCAAACTATTCACCTTTTGAACTGCAGAGTTCAGATGCTGCAACAGCAGGTGAACGACAAAGACGAAAGAATCCAAGATCTTGAAAGTTTGGTTCACTACTACGAGCAAGATGTGACATCAACCTCTTTGTTTGTGAGCCGAACTGGAGCACGATACCATTTGCATCGTGATTGCCGAGCGCTTTTACAAGCGAATCAAGCCGGCATACGAGATTTGAAATGCTGCAGCCAATGCATTCAGACGTTGCGTGACAACAGCAACCTGGGTGGACCGTGGTGAACTTTTCTTTCTTCTCCACCGGTGTGAGTTTGGTGCCACCAAACTGATCCATTTACCACTTTGCCAGGTTGGAACCACAACATGCAGCTGCAGAACCACATTGGGCGTTCTCGACGCGGCCTCTTTGGCTTTTACGTGTCTTGCCTCTGGACAACGATTCCAGAGGGCCCTCTTTTGAGCCTAGCAATCGAAGCTACGCATGACAAAACAGATAGCACTCCTGCTTTGCATTTCGTGTTTGCACTTAGAGCGGCATAACACAACAAGATATCTTTCCATATCTTCGCACCAAGTTTAATCTGTTCCAACTGGATCAAATCTGGTGGAGTGGCAATAAAAACATGGATCATTCATCCTGAAATCAATCCTTTCTTACGACCCAATGGCTGGAGTTTCCCTCCGATTTCTCGGTGCCCCACCCACTTGAATCGGGCCTGAAAGTCATTGAAATCGCCGAAGAAATCATTGGCGGCCTATGCAACTGTTTCAGCAACAAGCCACCGATGCATCGATCCGTGCAAACTCTGGCAACCCAAGGACTCTGGTTGCCTGAAACACTTCACAGCTATAATCTGATAGGTAAAGATACCCCGCAAAATATGCTTTTAAGCTGGGTATGATGTATTCTCCTCTTTCAGGCGAAAGGCTAAATTTCGAACAACACATTGAAGGTGTCTCCGGTTTTTTCATGGTTTTGCCTGCTTTCCATCGTCAATCATCAAGTTCTCTATTAAATTGATGTTTTGGAGTGTTATTAATACTTAAATTTCTGACCCATAGTTAAATACCCCCAATTGAATATTAATTTTGGCTGGTGTATGCTGGAGTTCTACCCCTATCTCTTTGTTACATCCCAATATCATGTGTATATGTGTATACTATGAAATGTATTGCATAGATGTTCAAACACACAGCCCAATGAGACATGGCTTTGTCATCCGGTGGACCCAGGAATCGTGAGTGGTTTGTATAGTGACTCTAAAATACCCCAAGTATGAAATTCGTTATATACATGGAATATCAGTAATATACCGATTATATATGTTTCCAGGCTGCAGTTGCAGTTGACGTTGATATATCCCAACTTATCGGGGTTGTTGCTACCATCATTATACCCATTTATCACCATATTTATTATTTAAACTATATGATATATGATTATATTTGATATATTTGCCATTTATATAACTTATCTCAACTGCAACCCCATGTATTTGCGAAAAAAAAAAAACTATGTCCAAACATGTCTTGCTTGTTTCCCTGCAATCTTTTTGGACACACATATATATATATATGTATATCATGATAACAAAACAACCAATAACTATATTGACATACAGACATACATATCATTAGACATGTGTAATATATACATATATACATTTATACTACCATGTATCATATATTTAGTATATTACTGTAATATATATATATATATATATATGGGCCACGGTCAATATTTGGTATATAACTCCAAGTCATCAATTTTTGAAGAGTGTATTATCGTTTTCCACGCCCCTGCTCAATTTTCAAAAAATAATGATGTCTCCAATACTACTCTCCATTAACCTAAATTTTGGCAGTAGCTCATATGAGCCATGGTCAATACTCACTATATGGTTGATGGTCATCCCATTTATAATAAGGATCCTTATAATGGTTATTATAAATCCCTATGAACCATTGGATGACTAGCCCCTATTAATGGTTATTAACCATGAGTATTGACCATAGCTCATATAGTATATTTAGGATTCCAGGGACGCCGCAAACCAGGCACCTCCGGCGATGACATCGACGAGACGCCGGCACGGCCGGCACCGGCCGGCACCGCCGCCGGCACCGCCGCCGGCACGGCCGGCACGGCGGGAGCCTGTAGGGTGGTGCCAACCATAGGAAAACCATGGGAAAACCACAGGGAAACCATAGGAAAACCTGAGGAAAATTGTGATGTCACCCAGAAAAATGAAGATTTCATGGGAATTATCGCTGATTTGTGCTAGCTGAGTTGGTTAACTATGCAGTTTATTGTAGATATACGTAATATATATATATATAATATAGTAATATATATATATATATAATACAATAATATATATATAATATAATAATATATATATATGTATTATATGCATATATATATATATTATATATATTATATACATATATTATATATATAATTATATATATATGATTATATATATGTGATTATATATATATATGATTAATTATAAATATAAATATATATATATATAATAAAATAATATATATATAATATAATAATATATATATATATTATGCATATATATATATTATTCATATATATATATTATTCATATATATATATATATATATTATATTATTATATATATATGATTATATATATATATGATTAATTATAAATATATATATATATGCTTGTATATATATATATATGATATTATATATGATATGTACCTGGTGAAATCCATGTTAAATGCAAAGGCACAACATTGGCTTCGATGAGTTCCTGCCTGTCTTCTGGAGCCACTGCTGGGTGGCGGCCTGGGCTTTTTAAAGCATCCGGGTGGGTCAAAACCCGAGATCCTGGGAACCATAGAGATCCGGCATTCGGAAAATGGTGAATTAATGGATATTCATGGGATTTAATGGGATTTTCTGGGGATTATGGAATCTCATGGTGATTTAATGAGATATTCATGGGATTTTATGGAAATCTACTGGGAATTCATGGTGTATTTGACTAGGATTTAATGGTTATTTCATATGATTTTTCATGGTGATCATTCATGGGACGAATCATGGTGATTTCGGAAATCGAATCGACCGGGTTTTCAGTTTTTCAGATGATTTGGACGATGGCACGATGGACTGGACGCCAATCAGTTGGGAGGGTGGCTCCTATAGCTATGGTTGGAATATATAATTATGTATATATATATAATTATAAATATAATTATATATATATATATATTTGGACTCAGTATAGATGTCATCATTTCCATGTCAGAATGATTAAAATGATTAAAACCCATAGTAACCTACCATGTTTTCTGGTTGGTGGTATACCTACCCCTCAGAAAAATATGAGTTCGCCAGTTGGGATGATGACATTCCCAACTGAATGGAAAAATAACATCATTTTCCAAACCACCAACCACATACAGTACTTCCAACTGGAACTTCCAAGTCCAGCCAGCTTGTAGGGCGCCTTCCAGTAACATATGAGGGACACCCCGGACACCTAACCGCGATGCGATGCGATGCGCGGTGCGGAAAATCCATCTATCCATCTGTTTGATATGGGCCTACTGGACCAATCGACCAATCTCCAGATCTTCGCCACCGGACGCCAGAATAGTGCCACCACCATAGCCACCCGCCTTGCCAGGTGACGGACGATGGTGTGCCCCGGTTGACGATAGCTAAGTTCCTTTATATATAACTCCAATAACTATGGTTTGTGGCAGGTATAACTGAATGATCTTAATGGGGTTTATAAATCTAGAAACATAACTGGGGGGGCACCACCTTGTTTGCAACTCCAATAACTATTTGGCTTGTACTGGATATATCTATACTGTGTATAATTTCAATATTGTTTGATGGGGCGAACGCAAACCAGCACACATAGCTGGGAGACCCCCAAGGGAGCGACTATGATGGGCTATTGACATCTATTGAGTATGCATTTTCATAGGTAACTGAGGTCTCTTGACCTCGCTTTTCACGGGAAATCGGCGTTAGGCTGTGGGAAACAATCGTGAACCACTGATGGATGTTGAATAAACCCTGGCCAGTCTTGACTTTTAAATCGGATACATCCAGGCCATGTTTCTTGCTCGCCTTGAACAAATCCCTGCATATCTGTGCATATCTGCAGACATCTGGTATGAGAAACGCCATCATCCCAGGTTGGTTTAGCCCGTCACGACCTCAGCTTCTCGCGATCGCCGGCTTTTGCCTCCTGAGATCGCCATCGCTTCGATTTTCTATGTGGTATGGTGGGGAGCGGCTATGACAAGCTGATACTTAGTTAATTACTTAGCATGTTGATTTCCCTATCTCTCTACTTCTCTGCCTCTCCCTCTATCCCAATCTCTATGTTGATCTCGATCTCAATCTCATCTCTATCTCTTCTCGATCTATGTATCTATCTGTCTGTTTGTCTATACCCATCCATGCGTCCATCAATTTTATCTAACCCTGTGGATCCATGCGTACGCCCCATATGTGGCAGGCATGGTCTTTCGGAGTTCCAGTTCGGACTGGGATACCCATGTTGTGAGGTCACAACACAGCAGATGGGGCAAGGTCATCGAGTCAATCATTGGAAACCTTTGTGTATTATATATATATATGTATGTATGTATGTATGTATATATATATATATATATATTGGTAAAACAAGAATAAACCATCCCCAAATCACAATAAATAGGTGATATGTTTACCATTCCCTTTACATTTATGGCTGGTTTATGGCATTGTGTTACCCACATTCGTTGGTATATAAATCCCTATGACCATCCCTCAAGATCCGAAAGACCTCCGGGACAGAATTCGATATCTTTGAACCCCCAACACAGGAAGTTGGTGCCCATTAGTTACACATTTCTTTATAAATTCATCCAACTATGCATATAATCATAACATACATCTGTACATATGATATGATAATATATAGAGTCACAAAACTAAATTGGATTATATTATATATATTATTATAACTTATAACTATATATCTGTGATTATCTATATGTTATATTAAATACTATATTATCATCATACATGATCACAAAAAAATATGGTGTATGTGTATATATATATATATATTATGTAATTATGTGTATATATAATATATGATATACTCATATATCATCAACAAAAACACCTTGTCAAACCTTGTGAAGCTGGCGTTTTTTTGTGCTCCTGGCAAGTTGATCTTGATGGTCTGACCTGGGAGATGGTCGTTCGGTGCTTCCAATTGGTGGATTTTTCCGAAATTTCATTGGGGAAATCGGATTTTACCATATTTTACCAGGGCTGGTTGGTGGTGTTAACATGTTTTAACATGTTTTAACATTTTTTAAGCATCTTGAAAAATGATGGAGTGAGTTCGTCAATGGGGTTGGGATGACATCCCATATTAATGACATATGAGTGAAAGTCAATGGGGTTGGGATGACATCCCATATTAATGAAATGGAACATAAAAGTCATGTTTGAAACCACCAACCAGAGGGTGATTGATGTAGCTGATGTTAGCCAAGTTCGTTAAGCTATAGTAGTTAGAACATGTTAGAACTATATAGCTAATGCATGTCAATGCTATGTTGTTTATCAAGCAACTTCGAACTTCTGGGGCTCACAGTATACCATCATCCTATAGGTAGAACAACATGATACGTAACGTTTGAAACAACCAGCTAGACATGGCTGATTTCACACCATCCCCAGAATTCAAACTGGGGCGGTTCAAGAAAAAAAAGGCGTGTTCCAACGAACAGGTAAAACAGGTAAGGCAATCGTATCTTTTGGGCAGGGTCCAACTGCCACACTTCAGACCATGCCCCAACATTAGAATCACAATTGTGTTTTGTTGCAATGGTGGTAGATGTTCCACATGGACATGCATAGGTCTAGCCCTAATTTTCAAAAGGGGGTATAAGCCATCTACTTTGGATAGCTCTGTCAAAGCAAATGTGAAGCCATTTAACCCAACAATGATGAAGTCCTTTGAGACCCTTCAAATCATCCAAATCCCCGTATGTTTGGGTCATATTTCCGCATTCATTGTAGTGATATCCCCTATGTTTCTTCGCTCCATCATAATCAATCCTTGCGATTATCGTCAGCTAAATCCACAAATTTCATGACTACCTAGACATCTAGACCCTCTGAATGCTTTGCATTGTGTCACCCCATAAGTTTCGTACTTGTACCATTTTTGGGTGGTATTTGGAGGCGGTATATATCTTTGTTTTGACCCATTGAAGTTGGCTAGATCCTCATCCTTCACGCTTGAGGGGTTGTCATCCTGCCATCACCGATATCTTGAGCATCTGGACCCTCCTTCAACGACAAGTCCTCAAACGCTGAGGCCGGGGGGCGACGTTGGTCAGTAACTTGCCAACTTTGGAGTTGCTAATCAAAAAAGACATGGAGTTTTAACTTTGGACTTCGGAAATATGTTCGAACTTTGGAGAGTTTTGCCTTTCGGTGTTGGAAAAATCGTTTCAAATCCCCTGTCCAAGTCGCCTTCGCGGGCATCGATGAAGGCATCGGCATCTCAGCCTCCTTTTTACGGTTTGGCTACCGGTAATATCCCAAAACAGATGCGGGTAACTCATCAGAATTCACTAAACTATGGAAGATTTGGGGATGATTATGGATGATGATGGATGATAAGGGATGATTAAAATAAGCTGATTTGGGGATGATTATGAATGATACCCTATACATTTACCATCATTTCAGTGGAACAGTGAGGTCGTTGTAGGTTACCCAGAAGTATAAGAATGTCACTATTTGGGGAGAAGCCGCCTAGTAATTCAGCCATGGTTTATTAGTTAGATCATTATGTTAGTATTATTAGATGATGATCATCTAATGATTAATGAAAATAATATGGGATGTTGTTAGACAACTTAGTTGACATCATTAGATGATGATCTTATTATATGATACTGTACTATCATTCCAGACCAAAAAAACATACTGTATCTGACAGTAACATGCAACAACCAACAAATGTAATCTAATTAGATACCTGTTGCTGATCTAGATGTTGCTGTTCATTACAAAATGTTGATTTAAATATGTTTGATTTCAAAATGATTTGGATTCTCTAAATTTGGATATTGATTCGATACTGTAATTCCCAATGGATTCAGCCGTACTTGCTCAGGGAGTTGTTCTGGTATATTTAGGTGCTTTTTTGTGTCTGATCAATCCTTCTCAGCAAGCGGTTCCATTGAGTATTGGCTATCCCTGAAAGTCAAATGAACCATCTTACCCCCCGAAGGAAACTGATTAACACCAAAAATACTGGGATGCTGCCGTATTCAGCTAAGTGACTATTCCCATATGCTCCATGGGGCTGGTATATTTACAGTACCTGCATTTGGGTCATGAACATGGGGTAAATGTTGGTAAACATTCCAGCACCATGGTGCATATGGGATTAAGATGGATTAAGTGTTAGTTCACCCCTTCAAAATCAGATGTATCGTTTTTTCGTTTTTTTTTACCCCAGTTTCTAACCACACCTCGAAAAAATCTGGCGTCTAACAGCTCCCGGCAGCTCGGCCTTCTCTCTGTCGATCCAGGTGGATTTGAAGTCAGCTAAGGTACCTGGGGGTTCTACAAATGGAGAATCGTTGAGAATCGTTGAGGTTTCCCCATCAACTCATCTGGGAGAATGATGTTGTGTTCTCTTTGTTTTTCTGCACATATCTATCTTAATTTTAATTATTCTTAATCAACCATAGAGCACTCATTAGTAATCATTATCACACAAGGATTCCTATATATTGGTATATCATCCAACTGCTATAGTTGGGATGTTCATTTATTATCCATTAAATCATTAAGTCAAATCCTACAAATAATCTATGTTGGTTGGGGTGGAGATACGTTGTTTGAAACAAAATACATGTTACTGTTAATGGAAACAATTGGAAACATAATAATAGTTCTCATTATAGTAAATATGCATACATAATGCATTAATGAAGTGAATATAATGCGTGATAATGCGTGAATAGTATCAGTGTCCTAGATTCCATTTGGTCTCCTACATAACCACCCCCTTCTCATTTTATGTGACAACTCGTTTTATTGGCAATGTTTGTGCGACAGCTTGAGTGATGAGTCAACACCCTGCTACTCTGACTCTAAGTTTGCACCCAAGCATGCAGATCAATATATGAACCAAAGAAAGTCACCCAAACAGATGTCTGCAGCTCGAAAACGTTGGCATAATTGTCACATTGAAGCTAAATCCAACCTTGTTTCTTTGGCTGCCTCCTCAAATAGAGTTTCCCTCAAAGTCCTTGCGCTTGCGGCTTAAGTCCCTCTTCAGCAGATCTGGAATCCATCTGGAAGCCAGCAAGCCTCAATCAGATACAATCCAGCTTTCACGTAAATCGAACTGGGATTGAAGAGCTTGATTCCATGGCCCTGGACACGTAACGTACCTCAGGTATCCTCAGGTTAGTCAGGAGGTCCTGCCGCCAGCTCGGCACCCGGCAAGGGCATCTCTTTCAGCACAGCTGCTCGACAATGATCCCAAGTCCAGAAGGGGGTAGGATGTACCCCATGAAAATAATACGTAGTAGGTATAGGGCCGTAGGGCACGGCAGCGACAACTTGAGTCCATGAGCGAAAGGCGGCCTGCCGCTGCTCTGTCTGCTTATCTGGGCAGTGACCTCACTGGAATCATGTTGAGTACGGGGAATCATCCCCAAAAGGCCTAATTAGTTTCAGGTTAGTGAAATAGTCTAATTTACCCAGATAAAGAGTACTTTATGTTAAGTACATTTAAGTACTGTACTTCCCAACCAAGGATTACCCATAATTTCGGAGCACCATTTCGGCCGGGGCACAATTGAAGTCAAAGGCGTCGTTGCGATCCTCCCGGGCGGGATTGCATATGTGGGTGGATGATTCACCACATGCAGAAGGTTAAGAAATTGTTCGTAAATTTTAAATGGAGTACCCTCTGGTAAACTAACATAACTATGGAAAATCAACATGTTTCATGGGAAAATCCACTATAAATGGTGATTTTCCATAGTTATGTTAGTTTACCAGAGGGTATATCGCGTGGAATATTCGCATTAATTGTACATTAATTGTACAAAATACCTGAATTTGGACCTAGATAATGCCGGAACTTCATAAAGTGCTGTGAATTTTGATTCACCCATATGCAAATCATGAGACATTTTCCATACAAAATTCTTACGCATCATCTGACCAGGGACCCCCAAAATCCCGTGGTTCCCAGGGGTCACGGAAACCAAAAAAAAGGCCAAATGGCATGCTTTGAGGCGGCTGGGACCCCAGAGCCTTCTGCAGAGGAGTTGATCATTGCGATTACTGAGTTTAAGGTAACATTTAGAGGAGATTATGTGTTTTCCCTTCAATAAATCCTGGGAAGAAAAAACATGTTACTTAGCCTGACAGGAAATCCACAATGCTCCATTCCATATTTAGCAACATTCTGTATTTACCCAACTGTAGATAAATATTCCATATTTCATACAGCGTATGGGAATGACAGAAGTTCCGCTGCTACACTGCAGGTTTCACAACAGATCTTCGCCACGCTGAACCTTTCTGGGGTAAGGATCGACAAAATATGAACTATTAAACAAACATATATACCCACTATATCAAATAATCATGATTTATATATGGATATTATATTAAACACACACACACATATATATATATAATATATATATATATATATATCATATTGTTGGCTCTATGCAAACTAGCACAGCGCCCCTTTCGCAAGACGTAGTCGACAAACTGCTTCCCTTATTCCCTTAAGTGAATCATCACAGCCGCCCACATCCACTCCTCGAAGCCCAAACCAATAAAAGCGTGCCTCGGAAGATGCCATCGGTCCATCGGTCATGGGGTTGGAGTAATCTCGCTGGATATCGCTGGCGTGGCTACATCATATTTCATCATATTTCAACATATCCCGAATTGTTTTAACACATCCAAGCAATATGAGCCAGGATCCATGAGAATGAATTCAACTTTGTGGTTGTATAAAGAGGATCAAACATGTTTGAAAACCGACAGAATCTCAGTTACTAAGGATCAGAAGCATAATCATTCATTTTCACCTCAAATAGTTTGGATTAGTTTCGGCTGCAGTTGGATGCAGTTGGTATTGAATGGATATAAGATGATATAATCATATAACATGACATAACCATGAGATTCTAACCCCATAAGTTGAGATATGACTCGCATCACTCTGATGTTGTGATCTTCGTGGAACTGGTCATCCCATCTTCCTCCACATTCACAGTGTCAAACATCTTACAGTATACTAACAATTGGTGTCGCTTACTTACCCCTTGGTAAACTAACATAGCTATGGAAAATGGCCCATTTATAGATGGTTTACCTATTAAACATTGTGATTTGCTATAGCTATGCTCATTCCGCCAAGTGATTCTAACAGGAAGTATCAGGAAGTCTCAACACATTATCCCAACATGACGCGGCAAACGCTCCGCAACTTTTTGATCCACTGGGGTGCCGCTGTCGTTACAGGCCTTATGGCGCACCGACCAGCCTGGCAGACGGTGAAAATCAATCAGGCCTGGGATCCGATTTTGACCGTTCAAGTGATACTGTGGATGGAAGAAATCCTGCACCACCAAAAGGATGGTTGAAACCCTATAAATAATGGGATGTTTACCATCTATCAACTGGTGCAGGATTTCGCAACCATCCACAGTATCACAGCAAAGTCCGGCGAATCAAATCAAGTCCTTCCTTTTTTTTGCTGTTACCCCAAGTTGCGGCAACTTTCATAAGAAACATTAAGAACCATGATTATTAGACAGCAAACATAGACCAAAGCATTTCAACACTCCAGGATCCCAACAAACTCCCGGGCTGCACCTGTGACTTTTCTCCGTCAGGCCGCAGAAGATGCAGCGAAGAAGAGGCTCTTGTACTTGTCCTGGGCTTCGTTTGGTGGGAAGGGTCCGATTCCTCATGATTCGCTGACTTCGTTTGATGTTTGCGGGGAATTCATGGCTGAACGGTTTTTGTTGATGAGTTTGGTTTTGTCATCTCCGTGGTTCCTGTTGATTTTGTGGAAATCCAATTCAGAGAAAGGGCAATGAAAAGACTTACTTTAAGCAACACTATACCATTGTGGGCATTATATGGCATTATAATATAATTATTCAGAAACCGTCTCATTGTTTGGTGATGCGTGCCTATCTCTCAGAATAGTTTTGGTCATGTCCTTTCAAAGCCATCAATTCCATGTTCATTGAGTAAATGTCAATGACATTGTACATTTGATGGGCCTGTCCACCCAAACCTGGTCATCTCTACTGTCGGTATGCTGGATAGTTGGATCTTGTGGCTGATCGCTGATCAGGCACATCGAATTCAAAATACCGCATCTCTCTCCATTACATCCGTAGCTTTGTTTGTTAAGATATGTTAAGGTTCATATCCTATATCATGGTTTGATAATACTACAAGATACCTAGGCCCTGTTTCCCCCAGTTATAAGTACTAATCGTTTGACCCATCCACAGGTATACCAAAAACCATAGCAACAAAGCGCTGGAAGATCCACATTGGTTGTCACTTTTTTGGTTTCACCCATTTTTTCGACAATGACAACCTCCGCAATTTGGAATATCGGGATCCTACAACTGGAACTGCCATCAGGGTGATATCATCGCCATCTCAAGTGTATCCCCTAAAAACTCTGGATATACTCCCACAATGGCTATGTGGCTATGGGCTATGAGTGAAAACCCTAGGTATCCTAGATACCCTAAAATGGCTGGTCTATGGGTATTCCCCCAGTCATATATGGTACTTTCACAGGTTTTGACACATCGCCCTGCCGTCCTCCCACTGTTTCATCGTGTTTCAACATGGCTAAGCTCCCCGGCCAGCGTCATGTGATTCGGCCCCTTGGGCTCTATCCTAGCCTTGGCGACGACGTGTTGAGGCAGACATAGTGATGTTACAATGTGGGGCGCTAAAACATTGCTACGTTGGTGCAAACAACTAGCCTGGTTGGTGGTTTTAACCATCTTGAAAAATATTAGTCAATGGGAAGGATTATCCCATATATTGTGGAAAATAAAGAATGTTTGAAACCACCAATAGGTTTCTGATAGTTATAACTGTAGTATTCATGGTTTTTTAACCAACAAAACCAAGGGGCCCCACATTGTACCTATGAGACACTTGAGATTTACCCTCCAGTAAACGTTTACATAGATGTGAGAAAAAAATGTGTAGACATATAATACATATATATATATTATAATTTTCCGAACAGGAAACCATTGGTTTTCTACATTGGTTTTCCACATTGGTTTTCCACATCTATATTCGTTTACTGTGGGGTAACCACCAGAAATGGTTATTCTAATGATTTGACCATCCAACACATGTGCCAACTGTTTTTATGAAAGAGAGGTTCCGTGAAGATTTCAAGATATTTCTTAACAAAGACGAACAACAGGATGACAACGGCAGGCGAAGTATGATTTCTGGGGAAGATTCTTTCAACGTGTATTGCCCTTTTAGTAGGTATAACCCCTATAACTTATAACAAAAAATCGGTGAAGATCGAGATCGCCAGAACTTGCCAAAAGCCCGTGTTGTGTCGTCCCGTATTCTACTGCTTGGTTTTTTGATTTCTCACTTAATGAATTGTCATCTCCAACATATCGGATAAACGGCCAACACAATCATCAACCAACAGTTCAATGGGCATGCAACAGGAACCGACTTATTGGATGTACCGACCATAACTACCATATATAAGGCCTATGTAAGGGAATATCCCTAGAAAATATGCCCTTATATGGCAATGATAATTAGTTCTGACGATAGACTCCACTGCATGTTGGGGGTATCTCGGTATCTCGGACAACCCCAGGATTGAAGCAGATCAAAACTACAACCATATGAGCACCACATTGAACCATATCAAAACCTGATTGAAACATATCAAAAAAATTGAAGAACATCAACACCATATTGAGCCACAACACCATAATATTGAGATATATTCAAAACGTATCAAAAACCACATCTGCGGTGATCCGGACGTATGGAACCAGTGAGTTACGTGGAGGTTTATTCCGGACCTAGTGAAAAGGTATACCAAAGTGGCCCGGTATAAGTACCCTCTGGTAAACATACAAAAAACGATTGAAAATGGTGATTTATAGTTGATTTTCAAATTAAACATGGTGATTTTCCATAGTTACCAGAGGGTAACTTGTCATTTTTCAGTATGGATCAAGGGTATGGATAATGGATCGCCTGTGGGTCCAGGGTATGGATTATGGATCCGGGCCATTTTGAGCGCCACGTTCAGGGAAAATGATAAACTATGAAAGTTTTTCAGAGGTTTTTCCAGTTCGTGTTCCCATTTGTTTTAAACCATTTTAATAAACCATAATTTTTCGGTGTTCATGGTGTTCCCATAGTGTTCCCCATTCTTCAAAACAAAAGCCATGGTAAAAACCTTCCGAAGGATGCCCATCTCGCATCGACGCACCGGAGCTCCGACGCTCTCGAAGGTGGCGGTGTTCACGATGATGAGGTTGGGTTCCTGGTCGACCCCATGGGACCCCATGGGATCCCATAGATTTGTTGAGTAGCTAAGTAATGATAAATAATATAGCTAGGTATAATAAGCCAGCACAAATGGTGATTTAATGGGATAAATGATATATTATAATATATATATATATTCATTATATATAATATTATATAATGATATTTAATGGTATGTATAGGTGATTCATCATGGCTAAGTTGGTCTATGTCACATTCAGACCTCCTATTAGGATATCAAATCGGGGCATCCTCAATATCACATTCATTGATGTTTTTTTTGATGCACATCGTGTTTTCCCAACATCACTTTCACCAACATAAAATCACCTATAAATTCCCATGTCTGGTTGCTTAAACCAGCATTTTGATAGGGTTTTTGCTGGTACCACCGGTGAAATCCCTATCGCAAGCCCTGGCTTCGGCGGCGTTTCTTAAAAAAAACACGTCCTCCTTCGATCTGGACCAGCCCATCTTTTTCACGCGAGCATCCAACTCCTGCGAGAGATGGGTTGCCCTGTTGATCATGACATTCATCGATAACCAGACAAATCGATATCCATGGTTAGATATATGGTTTTAATGGTTAATGAATATATATATATATTGTTAGTTGATATGTAAATGATATATATATATACATATACGTCGATAAATAAATCTGGGCATTTTGGGATAATTTCCCATATTAACCATGATTCCAGTGAGGGAGAACAGTGAGGTCGTGATCATTTGCCCAGATATACGTAAATGATCGTAAATGTAATCATGCAATCACTAACAATTTCAAAACAAAATATGTCTATAGCCTCTATAGCTGGGTTATACTCTTCGTGGTTCATGACTATATATTCATGGGTAATAAACTTTTTATTGCTGGTAAGAGGGTATATCTACAGTTATAACCCAAAAAACAGTTATATCTGGGATTATAATGATATATAACCTTAGTTGTAGGAGTTACAAGCCCATTCAGAACTGGTAAGGGTTATAATTGTACTGTAGCACTCCTCCAAAATAGCCACGCTTGACACATTTCCCTGTGACAAACAACATAAGTATCTAAACGATAACCATCCGAAGTTTACCCAGTAATACATGATATTGGTATTATTTCATTATCTGTTGGTTAAGTTCTCTATCATCATACTAAATAATCATATGAAGTCAAATTTAAACCAAAGGAAGTCATATTAAATCGCATTACATCATGTGAAATCATATGAATCCATATGAAATCATATCTGGTTGGTGGTATACCTACCCCTCTGAAAAATATTAGTCAGTTGAGATGATTATTCCTAATATATGGAAAAATAAAAGCCATGTTCTAAACCACCAAACAGTATTAAGCCGCATTAAATTAAATCATATGAAATCACCATTCTTCTTGGCTTTCTCCATGATCTTCCCACCTCGGCGGGGAGGTTCAGAAGCTCTGTGACTTGTTCACTCCTGCAGCGATCCGATCGTCGCGTGACGTACGGGAAGGATGGATTCGGTAACGATAAATGTCAATAGTTGTGTATATATGTGTATATATTGATCAGTAGATAATTATCAAATATGACTTTAATAACCAATTTGTTGGAACTATAACTATATAGTTTGATATCATTGGTACTATACCTAATATTAAATGATTTACTACTGTCAAATGAAACAGCACATGTCCATACCCTTAGTAGTATTCATAGTGTATCACATGAATTTGACCAACAAATATTAGTAGATACTATAACTAATTTGATATTCCATGATGGTAACATTGATGTATTAATGGTAACTTCATCTTAGATGAAATTTGTTGACTTGGTATCTATTAAATGAATTTAGATAACAATACAATACAAAACAATTAATAAGAGTGTCGGCGGCACCCATAAGTAGTACCACTACATATACATATACATATATATATATATATACATATTATATATACTATATATATTATATTATATATTAAATGTTAAATATTATATATAATATATTATAAATAATACAACTATGTATATATTATATTATATTATATTATATTTTATTATATTATATTATATTATAATATATTACAGTATATTATATATCTAATGTATTTACTTTAGTGATAACCACTAACTATAGAGCAGTAGTTATAAACACTAGATCATAACCTAACATCATTCCAATGACCTCACCTTGAGGTCATGACCAACTGGTAAACGTTTACGTAACTATGGAAAGATCCACCATTTTTAATGGGAAAACCATCGGAAAACCATGGGAAAACCATGGGAAAATGGTGATTTATATGGAAAATCACCATTTTTAATGGTTAAATCCACTATGGCCATTTTCAATAGCTATGTAACAAATGACCAGAGGGTAATTATCAAATTCATCCAGATGTTTGATTATTGATTGGTGGGTCCTGAGAGCCTCAGGATGAAGAACATTTCCCAGATTCCCAGGCCGTTTTTTTTTTGCCAATCAGCGGCCGCCTAATCGACCGATACATGTTCGAGATCACTCCCGCAATGAAATCTCGGACCTGCCAGGCATTCCAGGCATTGTAAATTTGTCATAACCCCTTAGTCTAATTGGGAATATCGCACACATAATTGAGGTATAAAATATAGTATATGGTAATATGTTAATATGGTATGTATGGTTATATCATCCACTCATAAATGGAACTGTACTCCCAAGAACCCTTTTGAAGAATCGATTAGGGGTTGGTTTCCATGTCCTAATTGTTCACATCACCCAACTATCCCCAAGCAGGACATTCTACCAACCCCTGTAGATTGGAATAGAACAAACCTGAATAAATCAGACATAATGAGACCACTGAGTGAGGATATTCTGCAATCACTATGGGTCCCATATCAGCAAAATGGGCGTGCAATCAGTGACAATAGGGACTGCATCCACCAGAATGAGGAGAATTAGCCAGAAATGAGGGAACCCATACTGATGTAAATAAGGAAAATGGATGTATACAACAAGCAAACATTGAGATCTGAACGACAAACTGGTAGGTTTGATGGATCAAAAACGGGCTTCGTCATTGCTGCGACAAAGCCGGGCTTTTGTCAAAACCCACAGGGTGCTGAGGAATGTTCCCATCAACAATCATCCCAATATCCGAAAGAGCTGTAAGCTATGAAACGAATAAAATTCAAATCTTAAGCTATATGATAGTAATTATATTATATGATACTTCATAAGACTTAATATGATATGAAACTCATATCCCAATATCTGAATTTTCATTGAAACTTAAGCTATGAAATTTATTCTCAGTGCCCTGGTCTTATCAACAATCCCAGATCAAGGGAGTCAGGTCGTAGGGAAATCAACGATACTTCAGTTGATGGCAACTTTGAGTAATGCAATGGACTGCAAACTTGGGTGCGGCTGGTAACTCAAGAATTCAAAGAATTGGAAAGCTACAAACATCCAAATGTGGGATAAATCATGTAGAATATACAAAAAAGTAACTCTAGTATTATATGTCAGTCTAGTGTCAGTGGTTGTCCCTGCGCGTTTCTTCCCAATGCTCAGGTGACAAAACCGTGATGCCGTCGGAAACACCAGCCTTGCCATTGGATTCTTGTTTGGTCACCCTCTTATGAAACATGGCAACGGATATATCGACAATTCATTATCCACTACATCGTATACAATATACATATATATATGTATCAATCAATCTATTCAATCGATTTAAGGTGTATGTGTTTCATTGTGTTTCCACGTATCGTGTGTCGTGTGACCCTCTGGCAAGATATAATCCGTAGTCCATTACATCCCAAACAACTATAATCACCCGAGAAGGTCTATGCACATAAGTTTTTTGAATATGAATTCTCAAAACAATATACGTGTTTAATTGATTCATATTGATTCACTCATGGTATATTAATATATATATATATATATACACTTATATACTATAATATATATAAGTTTATTAATATAATTAGTTGCAACATTTAACACACGACAAATGGTTAATCTCCACCACGTCGACAACGAGGTCTGAATCGTTCGGTCATCTGGGGATGGTTCTTTCTAAGCCTGCAATGTGGGGCACCCGCAGTGAAATGTTTCTTGGTTTATAAACCCAATAACTACATACCATAAGTGTCTGGTTGGTGGCTTTAACATGTTTTAACATGTTTTAGCCATCTTGAAAAATATGAGTTCGTCAGTTGGGATAATTCTTCCCAATATGTTGACGCATAAAAAAATGTTCCAAACCACCAACCATAAGTATTATTATAATCCATAACCATTAAGCCAATAACTTCACTAGAACATAGGTTTATTTAATTTTATTTAGGTATCGCCAGAAACCATAGTCATCATGAAGTTCTTGGCGCCTTCTCCTGCCAGCCCTTGGCACGCTTTAGGGCCTGCGAACGGCACATGATTCCGTTGGTGGACTACGAACCTTCAGCAAATCTACAATGTTGGCCCCCAAAATAACTGGGCTTATCACTGGGGTTTTAAGTTATTTATAACTTTATAGGTGGATTATCTACAGTGGTAAGTTGCTTATAATCTTATAAACCCAAATAACTATAGAGTTGGGTATCATGAACTTCAACCAAGCTATCACAGCCAGCGGCCCCACGTTGTAGCTCGGTTTCGGGTTTGCCACCATGTTTCTTCCATGTTTGCTGCGTTCTTGTCGGTTATAACATGTTATATCCTGATGTTTGATGCATAAATGGTGGATATGGTGGCGATATCTTCACATCGTCCCACAATATGGACCGAGATGGTTGGGTTGGTAGACACAACTAGCTAGGTTTACAGTAATACAACATCGTTTATGGACATAAACATATAAAATGTATGCGTAGACGGGTTTATAAACCAACAAACATAACTGGGGGATTGCCACATTGTAGTTCCTATCAATTTCAAGTTTTAAGAGTTTCCATGGGTTTACCGACAGATGAGATTTCAGCAGTTCTCTTGTGGATTTTGCAGTAAACGCAGCATGATGGGAGAAGATAGGCACACAGAATCAACCCAAAAAACAGGATACGTTAAATTCATACCAGACTACCAGACTTAGAATCTCCTGAAAAAATCAAGAACTACCTCTCAAGATGTTTACTTTAACAACCTAAACAAATCAGCAACCCAGGAATCCTGACTCTCTCCATGATATGATATTCCATCAACATTACCATTATCTTCTCATTTTCCAATCACCATTCTCTTCATGGCAATCATCCCATGAGATATTACCCTCTGGTAAACTAACATAACTATGGAAAATCACCATTTTCTATGGGAAAACTCACTATAAATGGCCATTTTCAATAGCTATTTTGACATAACCAGAGGGTACCATTCGTATTCTCATGACATTCCCATGACAGTCCAACTTCTCGGACTTCGCCTCGGCGGTCTCCGACTCCTTCCAGAAGGATTTGAATTTGGCCATCTCCAACTGCTGCGATAACTTGATCACCTCACCAGTCGGGGTGGCGCCCCGAAACCGACCGCGACCAGTCTGTGGTGAAAGCCCAATGGCAGAGTTGATGATATTTGGATCTTTATACATTGGGAATTAAATATCATCAACTCTGGTATAAATTGTAAACATGAAAGTTGGTATAAACCTGGAAAATAAATAATATAATAATAATAAATCTAATAGTTTAAGATGTTCAGGGTTGATGATATTCTGGTAATCTAAGCGTGAATTGTTGATTCAGAACGTAATGCCAGAGATGCCGCTCACATGGGAAAAATACTTGCTCGAGGACCCGAGGATGGCTCACAGGGCCAACGTCGTTCACCCTGGATTTTCGCTATATTCACCAAGTTCCCTGCGCGTTTCCAAAACTGGTGGGTGGTTTCAACATCTCTGAATAATATTAAATTCAGTTGGGATTACATAGTATTCCCAATATATGGAAAAATAAAAGCCATGTTGCAAGCCACCAACCAGAAAAAGTAAGACAATTTTCAGGGCATTTGTTCAAGCTTGGCTTCAGCCATGTTGGTTTCTCGAATTCGCTGGGCTTTTTCGTTGTATAAGAAGCAACACAATTCCACAGAATCCCTCCGAGGACACCCACGGTCTTCAGATCCGTATGGTACCTGAGTCGGCAGTCGGCATCCACCCAAGGGAAAATCGACAGGACTCCCTGGGTTTCCCCCACGCTGATTTTTTTGGGGCTGTCCTGCTTTTATTGGGAAACCCAGTTGTGCAACTGTTGGGAAAACTCCACCCAACTGGAGAAAAAAAAACCTGATACCCTCTGGTAAACATACAAAAAGCTATTGAAAATGGCCATAGAAATAGTGGATTTACCCATTAAACATGGTGATTTTCCATAGTTATGCAAACGTTTAAACCGTTTACCAGAGGGTAATTCATGATATATCTACCATTGAAATCCCAGTCACTTAGCCTAGTCATGCCTAGTCATAAACCCACAAAAAGCCCAGTCGTTTTTGTCGCTTTGAACCACGCTTGCTGGTTTACCCCGCTGAGCAGATCATAACCTCCAGTTCTACACGAACCAACCCTCAGAATCGGGATATACCATACTCACCAAGTAGGACGAACCACAAAGTCGTGCAATAGGCCGACTCCACCTAGTGGACATGTTCCCGAAACTTGGAAGTAAAGGCCTTGTCAATGTTAGTCAATTGAATCTATGGATGCCGACTCCGTCCTCTGTAAACAACATTGAACAACTTTCAGCCGATTGCGATGGACATATCATGTATACCATGTCAATTGCGGTTGTCATCTCGACATCTCCAAACTGTTGTGGTAGTTCACATAGTTCACATCCCGTAAGTGGTGTCATCCAGCTATAGTTGCTACATCTCTGGGATGTTCCATTTAAGATCATTTCAGCCAATCGGCCAATCCGCCAATTGTGTTTCATGCATGACAAGGAGGCCTGTGGAGGCCATGAATGTGCATCCTGCTGAAAAGAGTCAATACCGAATACCCGGATAACATGGATAACCCCCACCTCGAATCACTATGAATCACTTAGATGTGAGATGATGTTACATTATAATCTCTGTTTTTCAAAACCATATGTTTCATATGTTCGTCAAATGGAAAACACAGTTCTCCCCCCAACCGCGCCACCGAAACACCCGGTCCTCCGCCACCCAGTCCTCTCCGTCTGCCGGGGCGCTTCTCTGGGATCTGGAACATACACAGGGAGAAGTGTGTGGCTGGGTAAGCCATCAGCGCCTGGCATCCCGAAAATCGGATCATCCATCCATCCTAACGAGTTAGTGGTGGAGTTAGTGGTTCACTGGAATCATCCACAACTAGGGGACGACTTAGTAGGCTAAAAAATTAGGGTATCTAGTCGTGGATCGATCTAAGTGGGATGATCTCCATGATTTCAGCTTCCAGTTATATCCCAGTGGTTGTAATGGAACAAATAATCCACTTGGGGTTAACGCTTCACCAGATTGACATAGTGAAAATAGATCCTGAAAAATGTGCAAAGTAATCTTCCAACAGCAAACTCATGGCGGGCAGTGAAATAGTGCCCACACTCAGAAAAAAATCATAGATTGATCTTGCGGACTTGTGGACTACCAATAGATACTGGTCCGCAAGGTCTTGAGGAATATCAACATAGATCGATATGAAGCTACCCTATACTACCCGGAAATGCCACGATTCCCCTATAGCCGCCCCCAGTAGGCGGTTCAGGTTGCCCTGGTCTCCTAGTACAAACAAAGTATCCTGGTTGCATGGCTGAATCCACCCCAACAATACGTTTGAAGCCCAACCAGCACGCGGTTTCAAAACGAAACAACTGGCAAAAAAAGAAGTGACACAATTGTTCCTTGGAAAAATTATATCCAACTGCCAACCCTTCCACCAACAAGCGTTCAACATCCAACATAAAGTTCATCCATATCAATTACATGTATATCATCAAAAAAACATAATAATCCATATTTAACATATGTATATCATCAATAAACAACATAATATACCCTCTGCTTATTTAACACAGCCATGGAGAATGACCCCATTTATAGATGGTTTACCTATTAAAAATGATGATTGTCCATGGCTATGTTAAATAACCAGAAGGTATATGTGATTGAGTTTTTGGTTCTCCAGCATCTTCCAAGGCCTACCCCCCCCAAAAGGGATGCCTTCAGCAAAACGCCTTCAATGATGCTGACCTCTGTTTTTGCAGGATGCAGGAGGTACAACCTGAGGGCCACGGTGCGACCAGGGTGCGATTAGGGTGAAGGTTAAACAACGTGGATCTTACACATTTCTTAATGGGAATCATATCATGTAGAAAATTTCATGATATCCTTAATCAAGCTCAAACAACATTTTGGAAACCTTCTGTACTTGACTATGTTTTCTTTAAACAAAGTGGAGTCAACTGCAGCAAACTAATCAACATAATAGGAATAATGAATCCATCATCAAAATGAAACCATATTAGAAATTGTAATCAATCTTGGTCCCACGTAGCTGACGTTTGGGAAAGATCAGTCTGCACTGCTCATTGGACTGACTCCAGGAACATGAAAGGGTCAGTTTGCTATGATCCAATACAGTAACACCAACGAGACCACTAATATCGCTCAGCATGCTCCCAGTCATATCACCCACATACCCAAACTGCTTGTAGTGTTGTCATCCCTTCTTTGAATGACTAGTCTATGATGTTCGATTAGTGAGGTCCAAACTTGTATAAACTAACTTTCCACGTCCTGTGGCTTGCAGGGCCGAACATATCTTTACACGACTGGCGCCAGGCCTGGAGGTCTGGTCCAAGTTGATTGGTCCAAGTTCACCAGCGCTTTCCAAGTTCGCAACGATTCACACAATTTTCAAAAACACGATTTACTACCGGAAATGCTCCGTGTATGGTATATAATTGGTATATAATTGGTATTATTGAGATACATTTGGGGTGATTTCTTGGGAACATGTTGCTAAATCTTCCAGCTGCATGTCGCAGGGAAAATCAGCGCCAACCATCATCTGGCCTTAGGTCGCCTGAAGCATGGCTTCACTTCGACATCCAAAAACGAAACGAAACTGAGCTTAAAAGAAAACATCATTAAAATTTGATCAATGGCCATTGCAGGTACCTCAAAATTGCGATCTACAGGATCTACCATTAATATAAGATAATATAAGCCAATTTTCTGTGTGGCCCAAGGGAATATATATCCCAATTTGGACATTTTTGGCAGGTCTCAGCAGGGCTGGACCGGACCTCCCTCGGACCTGTCCCCAGGTTCCATCAGGTTCCCGGGCTTCAGAAGTGCCAAGTTGGCCTCCGGGTCGAAGAAGTCTTGCTCCAACTGGTCCTCTGAAATCCCAAAAAATCAGAGCAGAAGCTTTTTGGAACTCTAGGAACTGCTTAGTTCAGTGGGGTTATAACATATAAAACTCTTATTTTTTTGAGTGGAATATAAGATGATCCTCCAAGTACAGACTCAAAAGAACTGACATGTCAGATACCGAGTACCAAAGAGTGCTTGCTAAAAATATGGTTCTGAAGAATCTACAAAGAATACCCATCCAGTCATAAATGTGTGCTGGTTTACGTTCATCCAACTGTGGATCTAGCTTGTCAACCAACTTAGCTAGGGGCCCCTCTTTTACATGTTCCATTGCTGATTAATTGCCAAAGGTTACTTGCCGACTGGGCATAACTTGTGTAACAATTCTAGCAAATCCTACGTCCGTGGCCAACGATGGCAATAGAGGAAAATTGACTTTCCCGGTGGCTCACATGGGTAAGTTGGTATATAACCCCATCTAATTATTGATATAATATATCGCATCATATCGCACATAAACCCCAAACAGTACTTGAAGCTATTGACACCAACTCAGATAAGTATGGGTCTCCAATCACATGGCTAACTAGATTCTGGGCTATCTCCTCATGATACCCCCATTTTTGCTCCCCATTTTTGTAGCAACCCTCCGTCCGTTCTCTGCTGGCCGTCCTCTAAGTGTTTCTCGAGATCCGGAATGATGTCGTGCTTGTATCGGCCACCACCCCTGCACCAGGATCACCTCTAAATAGCATACCCTCCGGCAAAGGTGGCGGAAAAACCACCATTTCAGTAGATAATTTTCCCAAACCTTCCATTGAGTTCGCGGATTTCTCATTGCCGCATTTGACTGCAGGAGGGTATATTGAACAAATGCAGCTTTAAGATTTCCAAAACAAATTACAGAGAAGGGCGTTTACCTTTTATGTGGTAATCAGCGCATTATTCTACCCTGGGAGTTTTACAACTTTAATTTGGTATTTCTGCATGGCCAATCTTCGATACACAAATTATCTTTCGCCAGTTGGTCAGTACTGAAACCTTGGCAAACCTATGACTGCTTAGTGATTTTAACTTATCCTATCCATCCCAAGTAACGCTTTTTCACAAAATAAGGTAAATAGTTGAAACCAACCATACACTGTCATACACTATTTATATCTGGTTGGTGGTTTCAACCCCTCTGAAAAATGATGGAGTTCGTAAGTTGGGATGATGAAATTCCAATATATGGAAAAATAAAAAAACTGTATAGAAATGTTTGAAACCACCAACCAGATATTAGTATAACTCTACCTATGCTTTCCTCATCATTTCGAGGTCTTCAAGAGAAAATCGGCACCAGAATTCCAGGCGCCTCAACAACTTGGCGATCTCCGGACGGCTCCTAGGAGACGTCTCATGGGAAAAGCATAGGAAAACCATACGACTGGTGGTGAACTAGCCAGGGGATGGTTTTTGTGGGTTTTTGTGGGTTAGTTCACCCCAGTTGTTTGAGTGGATTAACCCTACAAAAATCACATAAAAAGAACCAGGGATATAACCTACTTAGTGGGATGAGCCACCAAGTAGCCTCCAGGAAATTTTTGGAAAATCGATGGAATAGCTATATGGAAAATGGATAAAACATGGGACATAATTCTCTATTAAACTAACAGTGGCGAAATGTGACATGGACACAAATGGTTCGTTTATACATTATTTACCAAATTTGAATATGGTGAATTCCATGGAAAAACTGTAAGATTGCCAGAGGGTATATCACACATATCAAATTTGTACTATATCAATGGGAGAACATAAAGACACAATAATAATGCATTCATTTTCTCCATTTACCAATCCACTCAACAATGGTTCGAAGCTACTTTCAAGGATTCCTTTCCACTAAACAGTGGCTATTTTCAGGGTCTATATTTTCCGACTATCTTCATCTATCTTCCAAATGAGGGATTTTGACACCGGAAACGAATAAACAACTGGGATTGATAATCTAGATTGGAAAATCATTACATTCATTATATAGTGGTTTCCTGCAGGGGTACCCCCAGTTATCATCCAAGTCATTGGACCACTTTCGTATTGAAAGCTACGGCTATCCCGGCTATCCCGGCTATCCCAACCAGGATGGAACTGATGGAACTCCCCAGAAACTATGCCCTATGGATCCAGCCATACCTTTTTTCTTAGGAAGCTGGGGGGTCGAGGCCGTACCTTAGGAAGGAGGTCTTGTAAATTCCGGGATGGTGGGATGGTCAGTAAGGTGATGGGATTATCCAACTCAACCTTTTTGTCATGAGATCATGATCATGATATTAATCGTGATTATATAGTTATATGATGTTATATGACACCCATGAAAAAACCACGATTAGCCAATGTGAAAACAATTGCTAACCATGATTTTATGAAAACCACTATGAAAACCACAAAACATATTGGATTCTGGCTTCAAAGGACCATTGTTGAGCCTGTTTAAGGCCCGTCCCCAGTCATTTGCCACCGGAACCGGCACACCAAGTGCAGTCGAAGCGGCATGGCGAAACAAGGCCTTGGTAGCCAATTAGTAGGACAGCAGGATATTTTATCTTTTGTTGCAATTATGTTCATTTTATTGTATATATAACTAACCATATGTATATATATATATATACATGATTATACATGTATACACCCAACAGTTCATGGAATTAGAGAAATATTAAAACTAAACATACTCATAGAATCTCTGGCAGATTCTCGTTTCATAGTGGTTTGTACAGACTCAGACTCACCGCGTTGCAGAAATTACCCATCAATTCTGGCCAATCATTAGCCAAATACGTGCTTTCATAAAGTGGTACCCCCAAATCATCCAAGTTATACAATAATATTGAATTAATATTGAAACAACCATGAGTAAATTATCGAATATTATCGATATGCTCATGTTGGAAAATACATGAACATACCCTAATTGGTTCATTCTTTTGGTAACCAAACACAATTTCTGATAGCTTAAATCCAATAACTTATTGGTAAACTCACAATTTTTGTTGATAACATGACTCTTTACTCAGGTACGTCCGCCCTCCCGGTGTCACCCGTCGGATGTCAGGATGTCAAGACATCTGGGCAGCTGACGCCGTCTTTTCGGCGGGCACGCCGACAAAATTGGCTGACGGTACTGGAGCCCAAATCACAGCAGGTCGTGAAACCTACCAATAAGCGGCTGACGCTTATTATCTTCATGAGGTTTTAAAAGTGACTGATCCCATATGCGAACCATGGTGCTGGTATATTTACCATTATTTACCTACATTTGGGTCATTGATGGGGTAAATGTTGGTAAATATTCCAGCACCATGGAGCATATGGGGATGATAGATTTCTGTTGGTAAAGACCCATTCACGTGGTGTGTAGATGTTTCTGGCCCCCTAACGATAGCGTTCAGTTGGTGCAACTGCAATAACGTGGCTCAGGGTCACCATCACCAAACTCATAAGTGGCGGACCCCACCTACCAGCATGGCTGACACCTCATAAAGTCTTTGGTCGGTTCCTAAAGGGTTGTAAACTACTGATCATGGTATTGCCTACTTAGCCTATATCTGAGATATTTCGCAACATCTACCTCAAGAATGGCACAATGTAGTGGTATGCAAATGTACCCACTGCCAGGAAGTATATCTTAGAGGCCCCTCCTTTAACCAAAGTGTGTGTTAAACAAGATGTTTGTTCAAGCATTTTCAAAGGGTGATTTGAAGGTCCACCTTGATATGTTGGTAAACTAACTATTAGTCCCAATTGCACTATATAGATTACTGTATACTAGAGGCACATGTTGGATTATTGTTTGTTTACTGTGTTGTTGTTGTGGTTGTGGTTGTGGTTGTGGTTGTGGTTGTGGTTCTGGTTGTGGTTGTGTTTGTTGTTGTGGATGTTGTTGTTGCTGTTGTTGTTGTTGCTGCTGTTGTTGTTGTTGGTGTTGGTGTTGTTGTTGTTGTTGCTGTTGCTGTTGCTGTTGCTGCTGTTGTTGTTGTTGTTGGTTGTTGTTGTTGGTTGTTGTTGTTGTTGGTGTTGTTGTTGTTGTTGTTGTTGTTGTTGTTTTTGTTGTTGTTGTTGGTTGTTGGTTGTTGTTGTTGTTGTCGTTGTGGTTGTTGTGGTTGTTGTTGTTGTTGTTGTTGTTGTTGTTGTTGTTGTTGTTGTTGTTGTTGTTGTTGTTGTTGTTGTTGTTGTTGTTGTTGTTTTTAAGGCTGCAGTACCATTTCTATAGGTAGTTGCCGTACATCCCAACTGCTGGTTGAGGGAACCATCGCAGTATACAAGTCAAGTGCTCTTGTTCTGCCAAGTAGTATGGAAAACTACAAAAATACCTTCAGCTAACCTATACCGCAAGAATAGGTACACCTAATGATATTAGTTACGAAAATCATGAAGAGTAAACGGAGTAAATACCATTTATACCCATCTAATCCCATTTATATGGATGCTTCCAATCCATGGGGCTACCCCTAAATCATCCATTTTAGATTTGGATTTTCCATAAACCAACGGGCGAGGGATCCCCCATAGGGAACCCCCCATGGGGAAAGGCTTCGGGGCGACCCTGTGGCTGGTACCGGTCGCCATTGGTGATCTTCAGGACAAAATATCCTCAGCTCAAGCGGCTTACCACAATGTGGGGCCCCCAAACGTTATAAATTGGTTTATAACCACCATTAAGTATGGATATATCTACAATAAATCACAGTTATTGAAGTTATTGGCACCAACTTAGCTAACGAACTGGGGCACCACATTGCAGGTGGTTTGCTTTTCAGTCCTGCGAAAATGGATGGGGCCCCCCGGAAACGAGCGATAAACGCTCGCGTTTCTCGCGTTCAGTTGAGATATGGCTGTGGCTGAATGAGATATGGTTTATGGTAGATATAACGAACTAGATAACTATACTTTGGATATTTAACATAGCCATGGAAAATCATCATTTTTAATAGGTAAACCATCTATTTCTATGGGCCATTTTCCATGGCTATGTTAAATAACGAGAGGGTCTACTTAATGGGGGTTATAAACCAACTTATAACTGGGGATCCCCTCATGTAGATCAATGGCCAACGGGAACCGATTTATTGGAGGTACCTACCATATATTTCAGGCTTATATATAAGGCCTATGTTTCAGGGAATACCCCACAATATATGGTCTTATATGGTACAGTACCTCCATTTTAGGATCCTGGAAACTAGAAGTCCCAATTCTTCAGCAAGAAATGATAAATCATCTACTTGGTCACCAAGGCTTGTGGTAAACCTAAGAATAAACTACTTCAAAAGTCATTACTTTGTATATAGAAAAAAACGATTCCCTAATGGTAGGCCTACTGTTGGTTTCCTGCATGAATCCAAACACATGGCTATATAATGGCTATAAATCTATCCATAAACAAAGTTTTGGAGTGTAGCCTCTGACAAAATACTTCATCTGCATACAGTTTGGATCCGAAATAGTGGTATATTCTCCAAAATCCCATAAATCCGATCATGATCATGGTTTATCAGTATGTTGTGCATTAAGATTGCCACACATGGGGGTGACTTACCAAAATGGGCAGAATGGGGATCGATGATTGATGACAAATAAGTTGTTTTACATCTCTATATATAACTGTCTTCACACTCAATCAGCAAACAGAACGTGGGGGTGGTAAGATTATGCACACTCCTTTTCATGTCAACAAAAAATACACATTTGCTGTAGTATATTATATCTAATATATATATATATTAAAAAAGGATACTGTATGTACTGTAAGCACTTTAGATTCCCCAAATTTTTGGGAAGTGCTTGGGGAAAGGGCAAATAAGAGGAACATGTTCGACACCATCTTCAAACAACAGTACAGTCATGTTTCATAATCACAATCTTTAAATATCATGCTAATGACGGCCAAATATAACATTATCAATCCAAGATATCGTGATTATATTCAGGATGGCAAAAGAGACGACAACATAGGAACAATTGTAGTCATGATCATTGTATATCAATATTCATCAGTACCTCTCATATAATAATCTATAATGATCCCTTCCCCCCTTGTCAAATAGCACCCAGCCGCGAATTTCCTATGGTGACATGCATTGGATCGCATGACTGTCAAGTGGCTACTCGAGTCAACCACTCTTTCCACCTGCCACGGATGCAAGTGGTCGGGATCGCGACAGCGACTAGACGGCAGAGTCGCAAAGACTCGGGTTGTTCAAAAATGGGGCACCACTCGGTTGTACACAGCGTCTTTTCCTAGTTGACAAATACGCACGTTTCGGGTATATTGTATATAATATATTATATATATGTATATATGTTCAGACACACACACAATGCACCCACATCCAATTGATTTGCCATTGTGTCCCCACAGTTCATGAACTACTCAACTACAATAGTCATGTCTGTGTATGTGCCTGACAAACCCACACGAAACACCGTCAAAAACCTGTGAGATAAGTCAGATAAGCTGAACAACAACAGTTCAAACATTTTGCACTTGAGATTTTGACTCTCGCCCTGAGGTGATATTGCAGGAAAATTTCAGATAATCAGTATTGCTTGTTGACATGATCATGACTATCTTGTTGCCCCCAAATTGCTCAACACGGTCAGTTTTGGGAGTGTAAGGAGCTGCAATGGTCACCCTTTTGGTTAGTAAAAGTCTCAACTGTCGTAGGTTGAAATAGTTTTCTCAGCCTCAACCATCAAACCCTGCTCCCAAGTTCCCCGGTCCAAAACATGCCACAGCTGGGCGTAACTGTTGTAGTCCCCACCAGGTATGGCGCATTGAGCGAACAGGTTCCTTGCAGGGCCAATAAAACAGCCCTGGAACAAACAAGTTCTGTTTCTTCAGGCTCTTTGGGTGCTGGAGTTAAGTCACCACCATTTGCAAAAAATCACAACCACCCCATGTGTGTGTTTACATGCGATTAGCTTACAAGGGTCACCCCCATTGTAAAATAAGTCACCCTGAAAACATGACATCTGCTTGGGGACCATGTAGTGAATCCCACGGGATTTGCCTCAGGGAACTTAAAAAAAACACTATCCCTATTCCAAGTGCAACGGTAAAAACAACATCTTCAGCAAGTCGTAAAGTTGCTGCACAAACAAGGACAGTGGGGATAGGGCTAACCCAGAATCAAGGCTTTGCTTGGTTGGTTGGTGGTGGTCAAGCCATCCCAAAAACCGCCAGTGCAGCTACCTGGCTGTCTGAGGCAGGCTGTCTGAGGCTGGCCTATGCTGTTATGTCTTGTGTGCACCTGCCAAACACATATCTGGATTTGCCCCAGTCGTCGCGGTCAACGTGGTAGAAATGTGTTATGAAAAATCATTGCTGCATGGCTTCCAGCACCAGAAACAAATTTTAGAAACAGGTTGTACCTTGAGATGGCCGGGTCACCGAGCTTAAGACAGGCGTTCATAGCTCTAGTTGTGCTTGTATCGTATACATATATATATATATTATATGAACAAATTGGATGGATCACATACCAGCTGACACAACTTCATGTTTACTGGACAATACGATGCGATTTATGGCTGAGGATTTCTTACTTATTAGTCATGTGCACGGCAACCCCTGTTAATACACGAACTCTCAATTGATTTCTTTGACTCATCTGATTTCCATCCGAAACAACATCAATTCAAGTCTATCACAAGAAAATCAAAAACATATGTGTTATATAAATACTCTTGCATAATGTACAATGACACTCAATATATATATATAACATATTCATAAATCTTACATTATATTATATTCATCATTATTTATATGTACACAATTCTACACAATTCTACACAAACACACACTAGAACTATAAGCCCTTCGTTTCAAGCCAGCTCCCTCCGGGGGCCCAGACCCGCCGCCCTCAAGGAGTTTAATGGAGAGATCTTTGCCCTTCCCAGCGATCCTGGTGGAAATGGATCTGTGTTACCCTCTGGTAATGACTAACGTAGCTATGGAAAATCAATGAAATCACCATGTTTTAATGGGAAAATCAACGAACTTTTTATGGCCATGTTCAAAGTCGCAAAGTGTTTGTTTACCAGAGGGTAACATAAGATGGTGAATCAATGGTGAATGAATGGTGATTTATAGGGATATAAATGGGATTGACCAATAGTAATGTCATAATGTAACAGTTCGCTATTGAAGCCATGGCCCATTTGGTTAGTTGATTTACCGAACTACAAAATGGTGATTTTTCATAGCGAACTGTTAGTTTACCAGAGGGTAATTCATGTTAAGTCCATCAGTTGATTTTTGAGATGTTTGGGAGAATAGTTTTTGTATTTTGACCATATCCATGCATTTACCACAAGAAATAGGGTTTGATTTGGTGTAGCATTCTTTTTTTGGGAGCTATATGTTTCATGGATTTTCATGGAATATCCACGGTGCCAGAAATAAACATAGAAGATACACAAGAATAAAGGATACGAGTACCTTGTCCTATTCTGAAAATGTGTGGAGAATAAGCTGGAAGGATTGATCAAGGGCAGAATCCCTATGAAAACCGTGTTGAAGAAACAGTTTGTCAAGTCCAATGGGGATATGTTTTTCTGTATCCACGAATATTGGTTTGGATAGAAAGTTAGTAGGTGGAGACAGGTGGTGTGCAACCTATGTTTCTTGACAGCTGAAAGATGCAGTTAGAATATGTCCAAGTAAACATGTCTCATTGACACGACTCAAGAATCCCATTCAAAAAGTCTCATCATTTTCCAACTCAATTCAATCTACCTTGATCCTCAGGACGATGAGCTACTCGTCAACATGAAATAAAGCCAGTGCAATTCATTAAACATCAATGCCTACTGCTTGGTGCATCTCCCGGTATATGATAAGTCATAAACCCAGTCATATCAGGACCAACCCTGCGTGTCCGACAAGGGATGAACTGGGGAGAACTAGCCAACTTATTTACCGCAGTGCAATTCGATCTGTGAATGAACAATCAGCCACTTAGTTCGATGATTATTCTATAATGTCCCACAGAAAGGCCCCCCCCAATGGGTAATTAAGTTAGATTCGAAGAAGGCTAACTGGGATTTATGGTGGATATATTAACAATGGTCTTGGGCTATAAACCAACTTACAACTAGATGGCCCCTTCCTGATGTCAAATTTTCAGCGTCAATCCCGGAGTTGCCATTTTTTGTGTCCCAAAATTTATCCCCATCAAGTCCCAGCCGCTGATCATATCACCATGTTCCTAGTGAATACCCTCTGGTAAACTAACATAACTATGGAAAATCACCATTTTTCATGGGAAAATCCACTATAAATGGTGATTTACCATAGTTATGTTAGTTTTCCAGAGGGTAATCCCTATGAATATGAATCACAATTGTCCAAATACTTCGCGCAAATAATTGATTGTCTATGATTGTCTCGTTTATTAAGTGATTTTTTGGACAATCACGAGACCACGGAGATAAAATCATCCATAAAAAAAATGACTATCATGTTATTTATACCAATGATATCACCGAAGACTCTCCCGGCTATCCGACTCCACCTGAGCCGCCCTCGCCAAATGCATTTCCTCGGTCGAAGACGGGGCATGGCGCATGGCATTGGCGTTATCTGGCTGAATAACCTGGAGTACCTTCAGACAAGCATTATCACGTTATTGAAATTGTTGTTTATTTCTCAACAAAATCGCAATTTAACACTATTTTACAGTTATATAATACTGCAGTAGTAATGATGATCATTGATCATAGTAGAAACGGGTATTTCCTGACAAACAGAGGTGCCCACAGAAGATGACAAACTTAGCATGTCTTAGTATTGCAACAACCATAGGGGTTAGCATAGATCCCCCAATTTAAGAAAGAGTTTCTGTTCGGATAGTCCTGCGCACACACTCTACTCTGGGAAGTTAGCCCTACAAAACCATTTGCTAACTTAAAGATGGGTGTTTCACTACAAAACCATGGGTTGAGCTGCTAAAATATTCCCATAATTGTGCAGTTCAATCTTCCATAATCTCCCAAATTGATGGTTCAACATACTGTAGATATTATTCCAAAGATCTTAATCTTAAACAAGTCCGTGAGTCCGTGAGTCACGCGCTGCATGCATCTGCAAATAGCCGTTGTTCACAAAACAAAACATCTTGCAATGATGTGCCAATCGTTAGCACTGTCATTTTCGGACGCAAGCAGTTGAAAACATGTTTTAATGAATGCTCGCCGATGTCATCAAAAATGACTGGCTGGGAAATCCACTAAAAAAAATATCAGGAAAGTCGGGAAATCATCATGGAGCACAATGTTTTTTTTCAGCAATCCATGTTTTATTACCAGAAGGTAATTTAATGATTGCAGCATGATATTCCTTGCAACAACTCAGAAACAATTGAGGGAAACTGCGGTTGGATCTGAATCATGGGTGACCAAATCCAATGTTTTTGTGAGACACAATCACAATTGATGACCGCAGTTGAACAAACTTGCCTATCATTGTTTCGTTGAATCATGTTGAATCCACATGTTTGTTGAGGCGTTTGATCCCATTTGTGGTTAGTCATATGGATTTGTCTGCAAATAGGGTTTCCCAAAAATCCACTTGTTTATCAATATTTCTCATAATTTCCTCTGTGAACGTGTAATTTTTGGGGTGCCCTCTGGTAATTTAACATAGCTATTGAAAATCACCATGTTTAAAAGGTAAATAGTTAAATTACCAGAGGGTATACCCCATGTTCAGACACACCATAGGCTCATAGGTATTAAGCTGGTTAGTTGCATCCCATGAAATATCCCACTAGTTATCACATGGACGGTCCCCCAGTTACCACATTTGTTTCTGATGTTTTTCACATACCTAAATGTCTTGCTACTTAAATCCAACATCAAATCCCCATCAAATTACCATAGAAATTCTAGCTCTATCCCCATGATTTCCAGTGATATTCCCTTTATTTCTACGGGAACTTGTATTTCAAAAACGACCTCCTGGGCCGGTCTGGCCCGCCCAAAAATATTTAAATGTCACCGTTTTCTTTACTCAGGATATACTAATGGGTTATTAATACCCCCTATATAACCCAAATTCCAATGGGAAAGCTTCAGCTTCACTATCTGGTTGGTGGTTTTAACCATCTTTAAAAATGATGGAGTTCGTCAATGGGTTTCGGATGACATCCCATATATGAAATGGAACATCATCCAGTCATGTTTGAAACCACCAACCAGATATAAATATTTGTTCCAATTATTAACCATTATTAACCATAAATTAACCATTATTAACCATATGAAATGGAAAATAAAAGTCATGTTAAAACCACCAACCAGCTATGGTATATAGGGGATATCTCTCCCCAGGATTCCCATCGGAGTCGAGCGGCTTCCAGTCGTCCGCCTTGTGTCCCGTGGAGGACGAGGCCGGTGGGATCTGATAAACCTCGGTGGATCCAGGACTGGGGCAGATCGTTTCTAAGTAATATGTATATATATATATAACACATATAACATATATAACATATGTATATATATATGTAAATATATTTTAATATATATATATAGTTTTACGTGTATATATATATACACCGTATGGAGTATATGAATCAAATAGATACATGTTGTTTGTACAATATGTTTCTAAATAAGATACCCAAGATAGCGTTCAGTTGAGATATGGCTGTGGCTGAATTCTATGGTTTATGGTTTATGATAGATATAAGGAACTAGTTCATGGGGATTATATATAAATATATTATATAAAGCAACAAACATCACTGGGGGGCACCATCCTGTATCTATTTGGTGGCTCATTCCACTTAGATTATATCCCACATATAACTAGGTTTATAACCTACAAAGTGGGATGAGCCATCAAGTGTGTAATATATCTATTTATATGTCTATCCTTTTAGGATCTGATTATAATATGTATATCTTTATTTGTAGATATGATATCCTCATATATAGGTAGATATATCTATTTGATTTTATTTGTTTCTTAAACTCGTATCTATCTACTCTATCCACCCATATCCATCAAAAATCATCAAAACTGTTTTATCCTATCCAAGCCCCATCCATTCAGCATTCAAGATATTCAAGTAAAGATGCACCAACATGGCACCAACATCACCGTCTCCTCTCCGTCTCCGACTCTTTTCTGAGTCATCCGACCAGCACCTCGCGCTTGTTCAAAAGCGTGTACTCGAGGTCATCGTCTCAGCATGGGATGCCGAGAAAGACGAGGATTGAAAAAGGACTATGTTAGCTATGTTTGTTTATAACTATGGCTAGGGCCCGGCTAGGGATCATAGTTAATTTTCAACTAGCTAAGGGGGGTATAATATGTTTTAAACATGTGTAAACCATAAACCAACAAAAACATAAATGGGGGCAAACCATCTTGTCGAAAAAAACAGAGGAGATCCACAATAAACATCAATAAACTAAATACGATGGAAAACCATCATGGACCATAGAACCAACATGTTACAACTAGCCATGGGGATAAATAGTGACATAATGTGGGATCGACAGTGCCATCATCGCAAAAAGGGATAGGATCAATGTGGATCCAACAGTGATATCGAACCCATTGACCAAAATGATCAAGGTGGTGATTCATATAGTTAGCTAAGTTGGTTTATAACTTTATAAATAGGTTATATAATTAAGTAACACAACTGTGGTTGGGTTCTTTAAGCAGCAAAACATTTCACTGGAGGGGGCAGGAACTTGGTGGCTGGGAAAACCATCGAACTAAATGGCATTAAATGGCTATACATCTGGATAAATTGTAATAATTCACTCACCTGAATAGTTCGGCCATATTGGGATGATTCCTGTTATTAACCATGATTTAAATGGCTATACATCTATGAATTCAAGTTGCTTTAAGACCCCTTGTGGAAGTGTTCGACCTCTTGCGCAACGTCCTTTTGGGGGGAACCTCAAGAGGGTTGTGTCAAATGTGGCGATAGCTTAAAATGTGTGATTGTGATGCCGAATTGCAGGGAAATGAACATAAACTTCTTCCTTAGTGTCATGTCTGTAGCCACAGGGTCTGATCGGGTTTTTACCACCAGTCAGTACGTGAGCAAATGAAATATACCTCTTAAGTATGGAGGGGTGCTGGGTGTGGCCTATGACTTCAACATAGCGCCCGATGAGCAATTTCAGTACCAGGTTTCAAGCGATTTTGTAAAAACACAATATGGGACAGGGATTACTAGCTACCCTCTGGTAATCAAACCTCACTTACTCGCACATCCCGCATTGATTGATTGTTTTTGCGGCTTAAAACCCCATTAAAACATCGGATGTTCAATTGCCACCTCTGATGTACTAGAGCGTATCTTCTGGTACACTAACAGTTTGCGATTGCAAATGGCCCATTTAGTTCGATGATTTACCCATTACAAATGATGATTTTCCATTGTTTTTTTGTATGTTTACCAGAGTGTTTTTTGGGGACCACCCCAGCAGCAGAACCAATGGACACTCAGGTGCGGACCATCCATCCTCTCTCAGCGTCCTTTTTTTGGACCGGGGACGGTGACCTTTTTTGGGAGCTGAAGATTTCGACATACCCTCTGGTAAACTAACATATCCATGGAAAATCACAATTTTGTATGGGTAAATCAACTATAAATGGCCATGTTCAATAGCTATGTTAAATTACCAGAGGGTACTTGCTGGGTCTCAGCAAATGAGCAAAGTGAAAGAAACCTTCTGTCATCCTAAAGGCTACTGGTTGATTCGCATTGAATTTGTTGGTTCCCATCTTGGATCATGATCATCAAATAATGTTTCAATCCCCTGGAAAAAACAAAAACAAACTACGAGGGTTTTGTGCTCCATTGTTAACTAAGTTGCTGTGTAACCAGCTTGTATAACTAGGGTTGATGATGATTACAACCGTGCTTGGATGGTAGTCACTGAAAACTATGTCTCATGACTCATATCCCCTGACCTATAAACAAGGACTTTTCGGCCGACCTGAGGTCCGGCATCTATAGTATGATTACCTATAAACATCTAGATAATTTGCCACACATGGGAAAAAACACACGGGAAAAGGATATACTAGATTCATCTAGATTCTGTATATATTATATATATATGGCATATCTAATTCCCGAACAAACGAGTTGATCTGTGTGGTTTGATATCTGGACAAATATCCAAACCTGATTGTTTGGTCCATTTTCGGATAGTTCTCCCAAGGTTGACGAGCATTTATAGTCATGAGGTCGCCTTCAAATCATGCCAATCAAAGTGGGTAGGAATACCAAAAATTAAGCTGTACTATAAGCATCTATAGGCATCTATAGGTTGCAGTATATTATGTATTTAAAAGGTCTACACTGATCTACAACAATGGGTCTCGATCCCACAAAAAAAACAAACAAAGAAGCAACGGGCCATGAAAAAGTCACAACTTGTTCCTGGCATGAAAGGACAAATAGTGAGGATTCACCAACCAAAAAGGATAATAACTCCTATATAACTAAGGTTAAATATCATTATACTCCCAGTTATAACTGTTAAGGGCTATAACTGTAAGGCAATTCCATGGTGCTTCCCCCGTCCATTCTGCCTTCCCAATCCTGCCAAGAAACGACTGCGCAACCAACCGTTCGGCTTGGGCCGGAAACTTGAGCCAAGATAAGCACCACAGCTGGAGATTCACCAGAGATACAAGTTGAGGCCCCCGTTTACGAAATCGATAAGTTGCTGACCAAGAACTCAAAAGACTATATATGGGAAATATTTCCTGATAGTTATATCCATACTTAATGGGGTTCATATACCAACTTGTGTATATATCTATATATATACCAACTTAAAAAGGGGGGCATCACCTTCGAATAGTTGGCTTATAACCACATTGAATTGGACAGTACAGTAAAATCGGTAAGTAGAGTTCGTCCACTCATAATTAATTGCGGTTATAGTTTATGACCCATGCACTTACTGGGGTGAACCACCAAGTATGTAGGTTCTTCAAATTACCATAAAGGTTTGTATCAAAATGGGAAAGCTCATTTCCACTGGTGAATCATCATTGTCCCTATGAATAAAGCCATGGTATTTAATACGGGTGCACCACATTTTCAGACACCCATATGTTACCTCCAAATCGATGGAAAGTAGCATTTGGACTCTCAAGTTGGTATGTTACGGTTGCCTTACTTACGGCAAATTATATATACTGTACCTATCTCTGAAATAAGCTCTTATGTCTGAAATTAATCGAAAGACACCAACACTTAAAGCTTTGTTGGTCATAATTTTTTGTTTCTCATGAAAAATGCAGTGTTCATCGATTCATCTATATTTTGGGATAATTATACACTATCATATACTCTGGGTAAATTATACTTTTTAATATTTTTTCACTAACCTAAATCTTGCGGCCTTGGGGATGATTTCCCTCAACATCCCTTAACCATTCCTGAACCCAGATATACTCCATGTTCAGATCCGGCACTATCGGTCCCTGCGCCACCTTGACGCAAAGCCCAGCAAGTGAAGCCCAGGATCAAAAGAAGAAGCGCGGAGGGCGTGAACTCGGCAGTCTGGAAGAATCTTTGGATTCCAATGATACCGTTATGGCCCAAAAAACAGTGGGAGTATGTCATGACATATAACCAACTAGTTATAGGAGTTATAATCCTAGTTATATTTTTTTGGGGGGGCATAACTGTAGTATTCTAATTATGAAAACAATAATGATATTGATCATAAATATAAAAACTCTGAGAATAAAGGCAAAAAGAGTCCCCCAAATGATAGGTAAGTTGGCTTCCGACTGGGGCAACGATTGGTTTTATGGGGCATATAAAAAATAGGAACAATAAAGATCCTAATATTCTGTAGTTATATGTATACAGATATATATATATATACTATATATATATATGGATATATCGACAGAAAAATGGATGGAAAGATTGATATATGGAGAGATAGATAGCTCGATAGCATTCGATAGACTCATGGTTTTTGGGGGCATCTTGTGGGAGTACAACAGGAAACGATGCCTGCCGTGTCGCCAAAAAAAACAGAAAGGGGTGTCCTGTAGATCTTCCCGGCCAAGTCTGGAACTTGTAACTGGATCTAACTAGTTGGTGGTTGAGCCTACCCCTCTGAAAAATGATGGACGAATCGTCAGTTGGGATCATGACATTCCCAAGTGAATGGAAAGTCATAAAATTCCATGGTTCCAAAACACCAACCAGTTTTTGAACTTGTAAACATGATGAAACATAGAAATTGTAGGGCATGATTCCACCTGTAATCTTTCAGTATCATTCTCAAGGCCCGAAAAAAGACCTGGACTAGTCGTTGAGCTACCCATCCCGTGCCTGAAACAAAGTAGAACAATGGGGAGATCATGGGGCATCAATCAGAGTTTCACCCACTGATAACTCAACCTGCGTGCCAAAGAATCATAAAGAATTCTCATGGAACAATGCTCGTCCGATATATATATGTTCCCGTAAGAGGTGATGTTTGTAGCCGGGCGAAGAAATAATCAGATGGGAAGCGCATACAGGGGGTCGAGCGAGTCCTGCCGAAGTTGAGATTGTTCACTGACGCCAACGCGTTTCCCTTCGGAGATGCTATAGTCTTTCGTGTCATCTGCAATGAAGTCACCATGGCACAATTGCGCTTGTTTGGGCGACGATGTCAGTAGTGAGTTGCTTTTGGCATTTTAAGGTTTCTGCTATAAGATACTACATCGTAATGCTTCGGTGAAACGCTATGTCTTGCTGCACTCGCCATAAGATTTGGGTAGGAACTGTTTTGTGTTTCTCGGTTCTCGCCGCGAATGTTTCATCGATGAGGTCTTGCAAGTTGAAGCAGCTATCCGAGGCAATGGCTCTGGCAAAAAGTATTGATTGGCCTCTATATAGACTGGTTGGTGGTTTCAATCCCTCTGAAAAATATGAGTTCGTCAGTTGGGATGATTATTCCCAATGGAAAGTCATAAAATTCATGTTCCAAACCACCAACCAGTAGAGAGAATTGCGCCGTGCTGTGTCCACCCTGTCCGGCTGATCGGCATTTCATCCACCCGCAGTGGCACCATATCATGGCCGACTCCGTTCCGGTGTCGAAGTAGACACATGGAAACCCCAAATCCAATGGTGCATCATGATTTTCCCAATTCAATGGCCATTTGCAGTATATACAGTATGTACCGTTATCTACCCAGTTTTCAGACACATGTTTTGACTATTTTGTTGAAATCACTGGAAAAATCTACCAGGCTTCTCTCTCGGTGGGCTCCCGACACTTTGATTTCAATATTGTCAATGGAATATTGTCAATGGAATATCGTGCAAATTCAACTAAGTAATGCTAGTGTCCCATTAAAGACTCTAGCAATCTAGGAAAAAACAACAAACATATGAATGTTCCATTATTGTTCCTCTTAAACAAATTATGTCAGCAAAGTCATGACTCTTTACCAGTTAGAAGTCAGTTCTGATCCCATGTATGGTTCAGGATGAGCCCATAACCATTTATAAAGTCAGAAAGTCACCCCATAAAAATGGATTGATACTTATGGTTCATGATAAACCTATTCATAACCATACAAATAATAGAAAAACATGGTTTTCTAGGGCTTTAACTGCCATGGCAGGTTGGAATGCCACCGATACTCATAGATTTTCACTTCCCACGAGGGAACTGGGCCAAAGTGCCGTAGAGACAGCCGTCTTGGGCAATGCACCGCCAAGCTGCACCGCCTGCGTCAAGTGGGAATTCGATAGGGAGGCATATATGGCAACCCCCAAAACAAAGGAGAGAAAGGTCATTTAGCACCATTTTAGTAAGATTTTAAATACTTTTATAATGTTATGCATTTTTTTGGCGGTTACCGGAACTATAATGACTATAACGGGCATTAAGGTGGAGGGGTTAATAGCTGGATGTATCCCTGGCAAATGCAGTTGGCTATGTATCCATTCAAGGAATATACTATAGGCACCAACTTAAGTGTAGATTGTACATAGCTATGACTACAGGGCTGTGAGTCAAATCTTGGTATCCTACTGTACATATCAAAATCGTTGGTAAACGAATGTTCATCCCCTCTTTTCATCTG